>JAJPUD010017830.1:0-29557 GCA_023553655.1 Myrmecobius fasciatus
CTCTCTCTCTCTCTCTCTCTCTCTCTCTCTCTCTCTCTCTCTCTCTCCCTGAGAGACAATTGGGGTTAAGTGACTTGCCCAGGTCACACAGCTAGGAAATGTTAAGTGTCTGAAGCCATAGTTGAATTCAGGTCCTCCTGATTTCAGGGCTGGTGCTCTATCCACTACATTACTTAGCTGCCCCTGTACTTATCTTTTAATCTTGTTTCTGTTGGTTTTGTTTGTGCAACAACTTTTTACTTTAGTGTAATCAAAGTTCTTCATTTTGCCTTTCATAATGTTCACTAGTTCTTCTTTGGTAATAAATTCCTCCCTTCTTCAATGATTTGGGCGATAAATCACCCCTTACTCTCCTAATTTGTTTATAGTATCATCTTTTTTGCCCAAATGATATGTCCACTATGATTTTTTTTTTTTGCTATTGGCTGTGACATGAGGGGAAAGTTGAGAAATCCTACTACTGTAGTTTTGCTGTCTATTTCTTCCTGTAACTGGTTTAAAAGTTTCTCTGCTCTCTACTCCTTGCATATACAAAAGGCCACATTTCTAAAATTAAGAATTGACTCAAATTTGTAAGAGTATAAATCATTATCCAATTGATAAATAATCAAAAATATGAACATACAATTTTAGGCAAAAATTCAAGTAATTATTAGTCATATGAACAAATGCTTTAAATCACTATTGATTATGGAAATGCAGATTAAGATTCTGAGATACCACTGCACAGTTCTCAGATGACAGGGAAAGATAAAGATCAGTGTGGAAGAGATATGGGGAAACTAGGACACCATTGTTGGTAGTTTTAAAATGATTCAACCATTCTAGAGAGGAATTTGGAACTATCTCCAAAAGGCTGTCAAATTGTACATACCCTTTTGATCCACCAATGCCTCTGCTGGGTCTGTATCACGAGATCATAACAATTGGAAAAGAACCCACAATGTGCAAAAATTTAGCAAACATATTTTTAGTAGCAAGAAACTGGAAACTGAATGGATCCCTATCTATGGGCTGATGAATGGCTGAATAAGATATATATGAATCCAATAGACTTATTATTCTATAAAAAACAATCAGGTTGATTTCAAAGAGCTCTGGACAAATTTAAATGAATTAGTGCTAAATGAAGTGAGTAGAACCAAGAGAACATTGTACACAGCAACAACAAGATTATGCAATGATCATCTGCTAGGGACTTGCCTTTTTTCAACATTGAGGTGGCTCAATTGAGAAATAATTGAGAAATTGAGAAAAAAATCTAATAAATTTAACTCTGAGAAGTACTATCTTTATCAAAGAAACTTGTTTTAATTTTTTCCACAGTTATGATTACTATGTATTTCCCTCCATCTTATTTCTACCTATTAATCCTATTTTCTTTTATCCTATTCTCTCTCTCCTTTCACCTTGCCCATTCCCATGATGTTTTGTTTCTGACTACTCCCTCCTCCAATTAGCCCTCCTTTTTGTTACCTCCTCTGTCTCTCATTCCCTTCTCACCTGCTTTTCTGTAGTGTAAGATAAATTTCTATACCGTATTTAGTATATGAATTAAAATTCAGAAGCAGTTCATATATCTGCTTACATATATCTTTAAAAAAATTAAATCAAACCACATTTTTTAAGTTAGTAAGTAAGTAAGTGCTCTTACTACCCAGAATTTCTATAGCATTATGAATGGAGCACTAGATTTTCAGTAAAAAAAGGCCCAAAATTAAATCCTATCTAAGACACTTAATGATATTAAGCAAATTGCTTATGTTTTCATCTCATTAATCCATAAAATAGGAATTTTAATATTTGTAGCAGACAAGCAATGAGAGTCTCATGATTTAAGCATATCAAATATTTTGCAAACTTGAAAATTGTATATGAATGTTAGTTATTATTATTATTAATGATATTAACATTCTCATTTCATGAATTGTTTTCTTTACTTTTTCCTTCTTATTGTCATTATTATGTATTCTGTAATAGAACCAAAATATTGCTGTTACTTTGTGCACAGTATATTTCATTTTTCATTAACTCAAAGAACTCTTTCAAGGTTTTTCTGAAACTATCTTTCTCATCATTTCTTATCACACAATATTCCATCATAATCATATACACAGTTTGTTCAGCCATTTCCCCATTTGATGGGTATCCACTCAATTTCTAATTTTTAATTCACAGAAAAGAGATGCTATAAATATTTTTGTACGTATAAGTTCTTTTCTTTTTTAAAATCTCTTTTAGGGTACAAAACTAGTAGTGTGTGTTGCTAAGTCAAAGGATGTACATGGTTCTATAGTATTTTGGCTATAATTCCAAATTGCTTTTCAGGATAGTTAAATTAGTTTATGACTTCACTAAAGGACATTAGTGTCTAAATTTTCACACACCCCTCCCAATGTTTGTGATTTTTTTCTCTGTTGTATTAGCTAATCTGACACATGGAGTAATACCACAGAGATATTTTAATGGACAATTTTCTAATCAATTTTGATTTAGAATATGTTTTCATATGACTATAGATAATATTATTTACTTTGACTGAAATCTGACTCTTAAGTCCTTTGAACATTTATCAATTGAGGAAAGACACTTTTTAAATACATTTGACTCACTACTCTATATACTTGAGAAATGAGACCTTTATCACAGAAACTTACTTTAGTTTTTAAAAACCATGTTTACTACATATTTCCTTCCATCTTATTTCTGCTTGTTTATCCTATTCTCTATCCCTTTTCACCCATGTCCCATAGTATTTTTTTGCTGACTACCCCTTTCCCCAATCTGTTCTCCCTTCTATCATCACCCTACTTCTCTTATTCCCTTTCCTTTTCTTGTTCTTTTCTTTTCTTTTCTATTTTCATTTTATTAATTTTCAATTTATTAATATATGAAATTGGAATTTTAATACTTGTTAGGATAGTTTAAGATAGATTTCTTTAACAAACTGAATGTGTATGTTATTTCCTTTGATCCAATTCTGATTAACCTAAAGTTAAAAAAACAACTTCTTATCTTCCCCATATTCTCTTGCACTCTAAAAGCTCTTTTATGACACTTTTATGTAAGATAATTCACCCAATTCTACCTCTCCCTTCCACCATCACCCAATGCATTGTTCTTTCTCACACCTTATTATTATTAGTTTTATTTATATCATCCTATCATATTCAATTCTCATCTCTGTTCTTTGTCTATGTATACTCTTTCTGACTACCCTAATAATGATAAAGATCTTTGGAGTTACACATATCACTTTCCCAAGTACAAATGAAAACAGTTTTACCTTTTACAATCCATAATATTTTTTTTCTTTTCTGTTTACATTTTCATACTTCTTTTGAAACTTGTATGTGAAAATCAAATTTTTCTTTAAAAAATTTATTGATACATTTTAAAATAACATTTTCTGGTTACATGTAAAGACAAATTTTAACTTTTATTTATTTTTATTTTTTATTTCCTGTTTTCTCTCTGCCTCCTTCACCACCCTCCTCCCTTAGACAAGAAGTAATTTGATATATATTACAAATCATCAATTATTCAAAACTATCATATTACTCACATTGTGAAAAAAGAGACAGACCCATAAAAATAAAGCAAAATAAATATTAAAAAGGAAAATAATATGCTTTGATCTGAACTTAGACTCTATCAGTTCTTTCTCTGGAGATGAATAGAATTTTTCCTCAAGTCTTTTGGACTTCTCTTGGATTATTGTATTGCTGAAAATAGATAATTTATTTCTAGCTTATGATTTTACAGTATTGTGGTTACTATTCACAATGCTCTCTTGATTCTACTCACTTCACTTTGCATCTCTTGCATCAGTTCATATATTTCTTTCCAGGTAAAAATAATATTTTCTATTCAGCTCTGGCATTTCCTCAGTAATGATTGAAAGTTCTCTATTTCATTGAATATCCATTTCTGCCCTAAAGGACTGTAATAAGTTTTACTGATTAAGTGTCTGGTTCTAAATTATAACCCCAGTTCCTCTAGAATATCATACCCCAAGTCCTCCAGTTCTTTGACGTAGAAGCTGTTAAAGCTTGTGTTTTCCAGATTATAGTTCTACAATACTTGGATTTTTTTTGTTTGGTTGGTTTTTTTTCTGACTTCTTTCATTTTCTTTTGAACTGGGAGTTCTGCAATGTGGCTATAATATCCTGGGAGTTTTTTTGGGGGGGGATTTTTTAAGGAGGTAATCAATGGATTCTTTCATCATAGTTTTCAGCTAGTGAAATAATATTTAAATTATTTCTTGCAGATGTTTTCTAGATCAATTGTTTCCATATTTTCATATTTGCTTCTATTTTTTTTCATTTTTTGATGTTATTTGTTTCTTATCATTAGCTTCCACTTGCCTAATTAAATATTTTAAGGAATCATTTTCTCTAGTGACCTTTTGTATCTCCTTTTTCCTTTGATCAATTCTATTTTCCAAAAAGTTATTTTCCTCAATTACAATAATATAACATCCTTCTTGTTTAAATTTTGAATTCTGAATTCTATCTTTCCTTTGCTACCTCTCCTACCTGAGACAGTAAAAAAATGTGATATAAATTATATATATGCAGCATGCTAAATATTTACATATTGGTCTTTTTGTGGAAGAAAACTCAGACAAAAATAAAAGAGATAAAAGAAATTAAAAGCACATTGTTTCAGTCTGTATTCACATCACACCACTTCTTTCTTTGGAAGTGGATAACATTTTTCATCAAGAGTCCTTTTGGGATTGTTTCAGATCTTTGTATTGCTAAGAATACCTAAGCCATTCACAATAGTGCATCGTATATTTCTATTTTGGGGTACAATATTCTGCTGGTTCTGCTCACTTCTCTCTTATCAGCCAATGCAAGTATTTCTTGCTTAAATTGTTGTTTTTAAGAAGTTTCTCCTCTGAGCATTTTTCCCTTTTTACCATTTGGCTATTCTCTTCTTAAGATGGTATTTTCTTCAATAATTTTGTGTCTTCTTTATTTGTTTTTTCATAATTTTCTTGCATCATTATCATTTCTTATCCCAATGTTTCCTATACGTCTCACTTAAAAAATATTTGTGATATATATTTACCATGATTAACATATATTGGATTACTTGCCATACAGGGGAGGAGGTGGGAGAAAGGGGGTAGGCAAATCAGAACATGAGGCTTTGCAAGGGTCAATAGTGAAAAATTATCTTTGCATATGTTTTAAAAATAAAAAAGGTTCAATTAAGAAATCTCTTTTGGAATTCAAAAAACAATTTATTTTTTGTGAACTCATCCAAGAATTTTCTTTTTGTCTAACAGCAATTATCATTTTTCTTTGAGTCTTTGAGGGTAGCAATTTTGACTTTATTATCTTTTTTTGAATTTATGTTTGATTATTCTCTGTTAACATTGTAACTCTTCAGGATCCCATTGATTGTGGACTGAGAATTCTAGAAGTCACATCTGCTTCACTTGAGTCAGTCTCCTTCAAGTTTTGCTATTGCTTTCCTATGTCATTGACCATGCAAGTATAACCTGTGCAGGATTATACTCCACTCTTACTCCACTCTCACCAGTATGGGCTCTTTCCTCCTGACCTTCTAAGTTGTCTTGGTTGGGAAAATTGTTTCACCCCATTTTGGGGGGTTTGATCACTTCAGAATTCATTTGAAGCATTATTTAAAGTTTAGAGGATAATTTGGGAGAGCTCAGGCAATTCCTTTTTTTTTTTTTTTTTTTTTTTGCACAGTCATCTTAGCTAATTCTCCATGACTATTATTTATTAAGAGCTGTTGGAAACATCAAGAAAACTTTTGCCTCTCCAACTTTCTCCTTTTATATATTAGTTTGTTATCAACTGAATTTAAATGAATTATTTTCCTGCACTTACTCAAAATTGTGATATGTATTTATTTCATCTTTCCTTTAAATTAAATCTAAATATACTGATGTAGGAAAGAATGAGTTGCTCTTTTTTCCTTGGTCTGTCCTTACAAGGTACTAAACCAAAGTGTTTCTTAGTTCATGTCTTTGTCAACACAAATGAAGGCATTAAAGTGTTAGGCAAAAAGACAGAGAAAGAGGGAAAAAGACACAGACAGAAATAGAGGCAGAAAAAGTCAGAGAGCATTTATTAAACACCTAAATTTTATATTAGTAGACACTATGATATGTGCTGGTAATATACCTTTAAGCAAATAAACCCATCTCTATTCTGACGCTTATACTGAATGGTGGTAAATATATAGAGGGTAGCTAAAAATAGGGTTCAAGAAATTAAGCAAGGCAGTAGGTTAAGAGGAGAAACTGCATGCCTGAGTAACTGACACAGGGAGGTGGGGAGAGATAGACAGACCGATACAGAGAGAGACAAAGATAAAGAGAGGGAGAAAGAGAAAGACAGAGACAGAGACAGACAGAGAGACAGAGAGAGACAGAGAGAGAGAGAGAGAGAGAGAGAGAGAGAGACAGAGAGAGAGAGAGAGTCAGAGTCCAGGTGTGAATAATATGAAGCATATCTTAGATATTTCCAAAAATGTGCTTCTGAGGAGGGGAATTCAGCAATCTGGGAAAATGGTCTTCAGAGCAAAGCTTTCCCCAGTGTGGCAAATCAGTAAGTTTTTCTCTTTTTGAGAGGAAACTGAAGCTACAGTTCAGGAATGAATATACTGAAGCATTTATGACTAAAATGGTCATACTGGAATAGAACTACCAATCAGGAAAGGAGAAACTCGGGCAGATAATTCTCTTGGGCAGGGAAAGAGAAGGATAAGGTGTTTCTAGAGAAACAGCCAATCATTACTGGCTGAAAAGGATGTTCCATTATATAAAAGGTATTCTAATCCCATGTCAACATTAGAGAACCTTTCTCTAATTTGGGGGGGGGTTGGGATACATTATTAATAAATTTTTCAATCTCCCAAAAGATGTATTTTTAAAAGTAACTGTTTTCCACTTCACTCTTGGGCTCAATAAACCATTTTTAATAGCTTATGAATTTGACTTTGAAAAAGGCTCTTTGAGCCTAACTAGTTGTTACTTTTTATTATAAGAGGGGATAAAGGGAGAAGAGTGTCCATAGAGGGGCATTTCCAATAAAGCCTAAAGGAAAAAGCAAATGTGGTCTCCCAGAGGAGAATTAGACATGTAAAAAAGGGGGTGTATAAGTCAGCCAACTTTGCTCACCTGAGGGTGAAATTAATACCATGACATTTTCTAAACCATGCCAGTCATAAACTCTATTAAAACAAAATTTTATTTGTTACTTTATACAAAATAATTTATAATCTTCATTTTCAACTTGTACTGAAGTTATTTCACTATTGTGTGAGAAAATGAAGTCAGAAGAACAAGGTTGGTTTTAACAAAGAAAATATAATCAACCAGACTTATAGACAGCTTGGATTGAAGTTTCAAGTATCCTCATTCAAGTGCTATGAATGCTAGATATTTCATATATAACCCTGAGAAAATAAGCTAATATCTCAGTTGTCGGTGATTTTTTTTTATTTCTAAGTTATAGGGAAGGAGCAAATATGTATTTTAAAAGAAAGCATCTCACTAATAGCTATGTATAATAATGAAATTGCAGGCCCAATAAAAAACAAACAAAAAATAATAATAATTTTCGGTTTGAGGGAAAGAATACATCTAGGCTAAGTAGCTAATACTAAAATACTTTTTTACATACCCATTAAAGTATTTTGATAGCAAAGCAGTTAATATGACATTAATAATGGCTCCTATCTAATTAAATTAACCAGAGGGTCTTTATCTGACTATGTTTTTGTTAGTAGTGGCTGTTATATGAATTTGGAAATATTATAGAATCTAAAAATATTAATTCATTCCAATTGGCCTTCCCCATGAATTACTCAAAATTAAAATGTTCTTCTGTAATATTCATATATATTATTGTTAATAACCTACTTCTTCCCCAGTTCAGTGAAATAAAGTAGGGCAAAGTCAAGATGGTGGAGAAAAGGCAACAACTTTCTCAACCTCTCCCTCAAACTGCTCCAAATACTTTAAAATAATGACTAAAAAATTTTAGAGAATCTGAATACTGAAAACATTGTAGAACATTTTCCACGAAAGGGCAATTTAGAAACTCAGAACAAAAGGTCTGGGACATCAGGGTGGGAATCCAACATGAAGTTCTCGTGCAGAACACTCAGAGCAGCACTGATCCCAGCCCCAGCCTAGGCTGTGCTGACCTCTGAATCAATAGCAGTACCGGTGATTTCCCCTTTCAGCTCAGAGACACCAAAAAGGACTTAGAAGACTAGCAAAAAAGTCTGTGGAAGCAGAGTGGGAAACCAGCACACAATACCAGTGCAGACCCAGCCTGGCCCCACCTCTAGCCTTGACTACAGCATCAACGACGTGGGACCTCTGAATCAGCAGCAATAGTGGAGGCTTCTGGACCTATCAACATGGGAAGATTGGGGATGTCTCTGAGGGGCAATGGGGAGCATCTGTGACAATGGGGTGAGGATAGGGTGAGCAGTCCCAGGGAAGACCCTATCAGCAGAATCCCAACCTTAGCCAGCACACTAGATCTTAAAGCTGCAGTGGGGAGGGGACATACCTTATAGCTCCAGGGCAGAAAAAAAAAGTGCTTGTGGTCAGATTCTTAGAAATATCTCTGAAAACAAAAGCACAAAATCCCTGAAATTTGGAACAGTGTGTCCTCCACCCTGGAAATAGAGCCTTATTTTAATAAAGAGTAAAAAGCAGAGTAATAGTCTAGGAGATTAATAGAAAACAAAAAAGAGTTTTTGATCATTAAAAATTTTTGTGGTGACAAGAAAGATCAAAACACACACTCAGAAGATAAAGTCAAAGCTCCTATATCCAAAGTCTCCAATAAAAATAAGAATTGTGCTCAGGCCATGGAAGAGCTCAAAAGAGATGATGAAAATCAAGAAAAAGAGGTAGAGGAAAAACTAGGGAAAGAATTGAGAGGTACAAAAGAAAATACCAGAAAACTAATGAGGAGAAGAATGCTTTTAAAAAACAAAATTGGCCAACTGGAAAAGAAGGTACAAAAGCTTATTGAGGAAAATAATTCCTTAAAAATAGAATTGAGCAACTGTAAGCTAATGACTTCATGAAAAATCAAGATACAATAAGGCAAAACCAAGAAATTGAAAAAAAAAATAGAATCAGCTGATCAGCTGATCAGCTCTGAATGACTGCTATTATCAGTAGTACAATGATCCACAACTAGCTTCAAGGACTAATGATGAAAAATCCTATCTACATCCAGAGAACTTTCTCTGTATACATTCTCTATATGGAAAATGTTCTTCTAGAAATTGTTTTGCTGAACTTCACATGTGCTTTCTTAATTGGGGTTGGGGATAGCTATGAGAGAAAGAATATGGAACAAGTTTTAATACAAATGTAAAAAAATGTTTTAAATGTAACTGGGGGAGATAATAAATAAATTTAAAATATAAAAAGCTATAAAACCAAATCTGATATATTGGACAGAGATCTTAAATTTAAGTAAGGTAATCTTCGACTTTCTCAAGCCATTCTTCTTGCAATGCAAGATATATAACAATTCTCAACACTCATTATTTAAACTTTGGTATATTTGAACTCAGATCAATAAATTAAATGACTTTCAGATTGCCTAGTTCTTTTTGCCTTGCATTTTGCAATGATGATCTATAGATAAAAAGGAATATCATCTATCTCTGAATATAAATTTATCCATGACCTGTTGTAAGAAAACTTACATGGCCTTTAAGTTATCTGTTTAATAGGAACATTATAAGTACATAACTTGTGGATAATTCTAGCCAAATAATATAATTATCAAAGCTTATCTACATTAGAAGAATAAGTTTCTTTACCAGGAAAGACTCATAGCAATGAAAAATTTAATGTTAGCACTAGTTCCTTCCCTCCCCTTCTCTCTCTTTCTCTGTATCTGTCTTTCTTTCTCTCTATCTCTCTTACACACATGTGTATATGTATATGCACAATACATACATGCATGCATGTGTATATACATATGTGTACATGTGTGTGCCTGTAAAACAAAAGTTCTTCCTGAAAGGTATATTTGCAAGATGAGTTGGTCATACCATATGCATAGCTATATTTTGTACTATTTTAATAAAGAATATTTTGCAAATAAAATATTTAGATTTTTCTTTATAGAGTGTGAACATATATAGAGATTGTGAGCATATAAACATATTTGTGCATGCAAATTTATGTGTATATGCACATATATGGGTATAAATGTAGATATGCACATGTCCATACAAATATGCATATTATATACATGTATGTATACCAAGACACATACACATATACAAACATATACCAATGAAGGGTTTATTGAACACTTAATATGTACAGGCACTAGTCTGTTCCATGACATAAGCAAAACCAAAAACTTTTACTTTCCTCTAATAAGACAAAAGCAAACAACTATATAAAAACAAGATATAGACAAGATAATTTGGATTTAATCACCAAAAAGAGTCACTAGCATTAATGGAGATCTGGAAAGACATTTTGTAGAACATAGAATTGTAGCTGAGAATTGAAGAAAGCCAGGAAAGCTAGGAGGAATAGAAAAGAGGGAAGAGGCAGAGAAAACTTCTAGACTGGAGCTTTTTCAACCACTTCTACTCTCACACCTTCTTCAAGAGCTTCTCAACTGCATCATGCTAATGACTAACTCAGAAAGTACTATAGCCACTATGTACAATCTCCTTCAAACATGATCAGTTAGTGGAAATTCCTTAGACATGAAAGAATGTGTCTGGAATCTACAAGATCTAGATCAATAATGGGCTGTGCCTGGTGATAGAAGGGGACATGGTCAGTAAAGCAGATTATACTATGATGATTCAACATGATTTTATCAGCAAAATTTCCCCTGCTGAAGGTCCTGATGGTCTCACAGATCATCCTGAAAATTGACATGGGAATGAAATATCATTTCAAGAAACTAGCTTTTCAACATAATCCCAGAAAAATCTATAAGATATATTATATGAAATAATCAAAAATAGGCTTTAAAAACGAAAATGAGGTAAAGTAAAACATTATTAATTGGAGCTGAAGAACAAATCAAGCATATCTATGATGATAAATAGTATCAGTTCTTCTAAATTGAAAAAAAATCCAAACTAAGAAGTCATTTTATTGGACTTCTATGATATTAATGGAACTCAATTTATAGTTTTGCTAAAGGATATTTCAGGTATAGAGAAATTGTATTGAATTTAATGAATTAGATTGAATTCCTTGTCACATAAAGCTGTTTTTATTTTATTTTTTTTGAATCATCTACAATATCAGAGTTTGGAAAACTTGGATAGATGCCATCTTGAGCATTATTCATTTGTACCACAAATTTTTTGGAGTTTAAGCATTACTTTTTTTTTAATTTTACATGATCTTTAGTTAATAACATTACCTATTTACATATCAAAAAGCTTGTTTGATAAAGTCATTTAAAAGAGAATAATAGATAACTATACTAGCAATAAAGAAATAATATACATCTTTATCAAGTTATCTATAAGCAATTTGATTTGACATTGAAAAAATATAAACAATCATAAAATACTATAAAATGAACATTTAAAAAAATAAATAGGATATTCTGACAAGTGACTGAAGATGCCAAATTTGTTCTCTACTCTAAAGTACTGGTTATACAAAATCCCAAAAATGAAGTCTTAGATTCTAATTGTTTCATATGAAATGAACAATGAAGACTTCTGAAATGAGGGAGCATTTCAGTATTTATTTTCCAGTTATTCTTAAAGAGAATCCCAGTTGACAATTCTGTCTGCCTTGTAGTTTAAATCGTCCAAAATCTTATGTGATTCTTGAATTTTTTTATGGAAACTATTCTTCAGAATTTAAAGATTGGGTAAGTAGCCCAATCCCACAGTGTCAAGGAATTCAAAAGTGCTGCACCAAGTCTTTTGTCAGAATCATACCTTTTCAGTCTGTGTTACATTCAACATTTTGATTTTAGTAAATGAGCATTTGCAGGGGTCAGGGGCCAGAAAGATTGGTAGAGCACACAATGGGGAAAGAATGCCTTTCAAAATAATTAAATTAAAGATAGGCAATTAAAAAAATAAGCACTTTTTTAAAGACTGAAATAAAAAGTGATATCAATTGCATGTTATAAATCTCACTGGGAGAGAGTTAGCATTATGAATCCATACCTAAAAAGTTCATTCCTTAATACAGAAAACAGGGAGTGAAAATCCTGGATGCTAGTCATACTGATGACTTCAGAAGTGTATCCCTTAATCTGAAGATTTATTGCCCTTCCTGTTATATAATGCATATAGGCTGATCAAAAGAGAGTAGATAATTTAAAAAGAAAAAAAAACTATAAATAAATAAAACCATCAGTTCTAAGATTTCTGATATACTCAAAGAGGTCATCCACAAATGCTATTTAAAGAAGCATGTAATTGGGAATGACAAGTATAAATAAGAATAGAATAGAATGCTTCCTTTTTCTTGCATGACATAATTATATTCCACAAGTACTTATGGGGATGTGAAATGACATCATTATATGTTCTGAACTGGTCAAAATAGAACTCTAAGTAACCAAGAAATTGATGAATCACAATTTGTTGTTGTTTAGTTCAGAATTTTGGGAGAAAGGAATAAGAAGGGAAGTATGGGTGAGTCACGGTTTCATAAATAGATTATACCCCATTTAAAACTTTGTCTTAAAAACTCCTGATTGTTTTATGCAAGTGAAATAATTAGTATTCTTAATTACATTACTAGGAAGACTGTCTGAAGGTAACAGCAGACAAAAGTTTCTTATATCCTACCTCAGAGCTATTAGTGATATATTGTTTCATTCTTCTGTGATGATGACAATTTGTAAAGCTCATGATGTCAGACATAGAGGGATATGGTCACTTATGATTTATTCAGACAATCAATTGATGAATTCAGAGAAAGAAGTGATCTTTCCTTCATATAAGACCCACTGTTATGGGTTTTTGTTTTGTTTGCTTTTCAGTGTTTCTGTTATATAAGTTGATTTTTTTATTATATAGTCATATCTTTTATGCCTGTGTTTCTTTGATTTCTTTCAATAAATACACATGGTTTGTATTCTTTAGTGACTTAGTTGTTTTTTTTTGTTTGTTTTTGTTTTTATTTTTGTTTTTTAATTTCTTCTAGGTATGATAGTCAACAGAGCAGGAGAATAGTCTTTGGGAGAATTCAGTACTCTTTGAATATTAAATGTGTTCCTTCAAACAAACACATATGCTAAAAAATTTTATTAAGTTTACTTGGAAAAGCTCCACAACAAGCACCAGATCTTTTTCCAAATATTGTATAGCTCTTTTGATTGTATTAGTAGACATTCCCATTTTACTGAATATTTTTTAGTAAATGTATTTTAAAACATGATGCAGAATTCCCTCCCTCAAAAGAAAACCCCCAAAACAAGAACAGATAATTAGATTAATGTCTTCTTTAATGAAAATTGCAAAAATGCACTGGTATAATGGATTAAGAAATCTTCAAAAACAAAATTCTTATGCATTTTGGTTGCAACAAGAATATAAATTACTTTGCAACATTTCATATTTAGTTGCTAAAATTTAATTAACTTGTATGAAAACTGAAAGGAAAAATTTAAACACTGGCCTTATTCAAAATCATGTACAGACTGAGAGCTTTGTACAATCAACACCAGGTCAACATGCAACTAAGCTTCTTAATGCTAAGCCTTAGAGATATTTTTAATGTCATTTAGGTTGTCTGAAATAAAAGACATTTACATTCACACACACACACACACACACACACACACACAAAGAAGAAAATGTTCATAATTGAAAGATGGATTGACTTGTAAACAAAAACAAACAAACAAACAAACAAAAAACAAAGAAGGCCAGTGTCACTTGATCATAGAATACTTAGAGGAGAGTCAAAAGAAAAAAAAATACTAGGAAGGAGAAAACAGGGAGAAATTACATGGTATTTTTAAAACAATACAGAGGATTTTATAGTTCATCTGGTAGGCAATAGAGAGCCATTATAAGTTGTTGAATAGGGTAGAGATATGGAAAAAATGCACACACTAGACAGAACATTGTAGTAACTGAAACTTGAGTTATTGAGACAAACAACAATCCAGGCATGATGTTAAAAGGGCCTGAACTAAAATGGCATCTGTACCAAAGAAGGGAGGGAACATATCCAAGAAATGTTACAATGGTAAAACTAGTAATAGCTAGTTTATATAAAGTGCTTTAGGGTTTGCAAAACACTTTTCTTTTTTTTTTTTCTTTTTTTTTTCTTTTTATTAAAACTTTTTATTTGCAAAACATATATTTGGGTACAAATATATTGGTTACAAATTTTTCTTCCCTAGTCCCCACCCCTCCCCTAGATAGCATGTTGATTATGTTAAAATACTTGACAAGTCAAATATATATATACATATTTCCACACATCATTGTTGTGCAAGAAAAATCGTATCTACAAGAAAAAAAAATCTGAGAAAGGAAACACAATGCAAGCAAACATCAATAGAGAGCATGAAAATGTTATATTGTGGTACACATTTCATATCCCTCTCTCTGGCTTTCTTTACTTTCTTACTTTCTTTACAATTGGAACTGGTTTGAAACATTTCATTGTTGAAGAGAGCCAGAATTGATTATCATATAGTATTGTTGTTCCCGTGTATATTGATCTGGTTCTGCTCACTTTGCTCAGCATCAGTTCATGCAAGTCTCTCCAGGCCTCTCTGAAATCATCCTGCTGGTTGTTTCTTATAGAACAATAATATTCCATAAAATTTATATACCATCATTTGTTCAGCCATTCTCCAATTGATGAGCATCCATTCAGCTTCCAGTTTTTTTCCATTACAAAAAGGGCTGCCAAAAACATTTTTGCACATGTGGGGCCCTTTCCTTTCTTTAAGATTTCTGTGGCATATAAGCCCAATAGAAACACTGCTGGGTCAGAGGGTATGCACAGTTTGATAACCTTTTGAGCATAGTTCCAAATTGCTCTCCAGAATGGCTGGATCCATTCACAGTTCCACCAACAATGCAGAATAGTTTTCTAATTTCTTAACTGATCCTCACAATAACCTCTGGTGTTAGATGCTATTATTATTCCAGTTTTACATGTGAAGAAACTGAAGCAAGCAGATGTTAAGAGGCTTGTTCTGGGTCATACAATTGACAAAGTTTTGAGGAACTGTTTTAAACTAAGTATTCCTGACTTTATCTACAGGGCTATATATACAGTGCCACCTAGCTGCCAAGTTATCAAAATTTGCCAATAGGTTATAAGGGTGGAGATTTGGGAAGTATTAGACATTAAGAAGTCAAAGCTAAATATTAGATAGTTTGAAATTCTGTATGACTGGAGCAGAGGATTATGGTATCTTTAACACTAATAAGGAACTTAGGAAAAAGGGATGGTATAAGAGAACAGATAATCAATTTATTTTTGGACATATTGACTTTAAGTTGCCTAATGGCAATCTAGTTCAATATGTCCAAAACACAGTTGTAAAGGAGAAACTGAAGGTCAGGAGAAATAAATTGTCTCGATCAATATATCTGAGAATAACTTTTATAAAGATAATTGAATTCAGGGTAACAGATAACATTACAAATGAAATTATATGAAAGGAGAAAGGGTACAAGACAGAGCACAGGGTGATGGGGGTGAAACAGACTGCAGAGAATTAAGAAAAGAGTAAGAGAGAAGAAAATAGAGGACTTATAGTATGGGAAAGAACAGAATTAGGAGAGACATGAAGTTTTACTAAGAGTTAATAAAAGAGTTAGAGATTATAAGACAGAGAGGGCAAAAGTGTAATGGTAAATTTTTATGATCAGGTAAAGCAATTTCAGTGTTTGTGGACATGAAATTGGAACAAATATAGGTGGGAGCAAGACCAAGGATAAGTCCATCTTCAATTATAGCTGAGATACACAAGCAGAGTAAGTTAAAGGAAATGATTCAATTAAGGAGCTAGAAAATTAAAGTGTTTACTCTATAGCAATATGAAAACATTTAGTATGACAGAAGTGGATAGAAAAAAAAAACTGCAAGGCAACACTGAATTCATAAGAAAGGAAGGATGGTGTCCTTGAGCTCAGAAGATAACAATTACTACATTTTTTACTGGTTGATAAAGATAACTGAATGAATCTTAAAGTAGAAGTTACTGAGTGATGATGGCAGTGGCAGAACCTAGAATAGAAATGGGGACAAAGAGGATTTAAACTCCTTCAATATGACCATCTTAGGGGTATAAATGAAAGTGCAACTTGTGCTGGAAAGCGTGGCTAGTGAAGCTTTTTCATTAGAAGTAGCAAGATCTCAGAGAGTATAAAAAGATGAAAAGAGCAAAAAAAGGCAGAAAAGAAAAAAAAGTTCAGATAAAATCTAGCTATTTACTTATCAAACAGGTTTAATAGGAAATAAAAGGAGGAAGAATTAGATAATTTTAAAGTCTGTGTCTTGGTGGGGGAATGGAAGAGAGGCTTGGAAACATTATTAAGGGAATAGTCAGAATGGTAGAAACAGTGGAGTTTAATAGTCATTGGGAAGTTAGAATGGCTGGGATAGAGTGTATTCAGGTGACAATAAGCTAATTTCTATAGAGGGATTTAGGGACATTATCATGTTCGGGGGCCAGGAAACTAAACTGTATTTGATTAAACAAAAGAGCTGGACCTCTTCAATTATGGTATTTCCAGGTAGCATCCACTGATCACTGTATCAAGCTTGGTGTGCCATCCTAGGACAATGGGTATCATGTGTATAGGTGCAGCACATCAGAAAGTGAGCATCTCAAGAGGTGGATGAGCTCAAGAGTGAGTTGGAAGTAGAGAATGAAATTGACAGGTGACATCCTGACAGAATTTTCTTATTATGTATGTGTGTGTGTGCATGTAAAATGATACTTTAAAACAACCAAATTTTTTTGAGAAAATCAGTATAAAGCTGGTGACAGGGTATTCACATCAGATAATTATTCTTCTATAGAGAGGAGGGAAATTACAAGTAATGATATGCATGGACATTTTCACAGTCAAATGGCTCAGTACAGCCAAATAATTGGCATAACAATGTGCCTAATAATAGGACTCTATGCCTATAATCTGCTTTGGTACTGATGTCTCTAAAATACCTCTCTAATTATTTCAGTGTTCAATATTAGTTCTTCCAACATTCTAGTTACTCTGCATTGCAAACTTGGGAGCTATTAGGGACAGTTTCCTCTCTTTTATCTTCATACCTAATCATTTAAATCCGTTAAAAAGTCCTGTCAACACAACTCTAAAATATCTTTCACATATGTTCCCTTCTCTCTACTTAATCAACTTCTTTCCTATTTCAAACCTCCATTACTTATTTCCTAAATTTCAATAAGATCCCCTTCACTGCCCACCTTATTTTATTCTTCCTGAAAAAAGAATCCCTCCTTTTCTTCTTTTTTTCTACAATATATCCTTTACGCATTGCCCATTTACTATTATTAAAACATATTCTGGCCATAAGATCATAGGTCTAGGTCTAAATAGGGCTTAGAGGTAATTTATTTCAATCATTACATTTATGAAAAGGAGAAACTGACTTCATGAAAGTTAAGTAATTTGTTGAAAAGCAAGAGATAGTAAGTGTTGTTTAACCAGGTTACTTGGATTGTAGGGCCAATACTTTTTTATTGTTCAATATTTCTCTATATTCCTGATTACTTAGAAATTTTCAGTGGTTACAATAAAAGAACTTCTATCCCTTATTAACTTTCCCATCCATCTATTTAATTCCATATATTGTCATTTTGGTTTATTTACCAATTCCCCACATGCAATAATCCTTTATTTGTCTCAGTATCTCAAACTATTTACTTACCTTATAAAATTACTTACCTTCAAAACATACTTCATGCTCTACCTTCTACACAAAATCGCTCTTGATGCTCCCAGTTTTTAGTTTTCTAATCTTGATACTTCATTTTGATAGGATCTACATACCCAAGTCTATATACTTTGGGGAATCTAGGTGGTATAATAGATGGAAAGCCAGGCCTGGAGTCAGAAAAATTCATCTTCCAGTATTAGAATCTGGCTTCAGACACTTACTAGTTGTGTGAACCCATGCCAGACACAATTCTGTTTCTCCATGTGTAGCATGATTGTGACAAGGAAATGGGGAACTACTTTAGTATCTTTACCAAGAAAATCCCAAATGATATCAAAAAAGGGTGAACATGATGAACAACTGAAAAATATATATTACAAATGTACTTAATATGTTACAAAAAATGTAAATGACTTGAAGACAGGGACTGTCTTGTTTTTCTCTTTATTATAACATATATCCCCAAATCCCACTCCATCCCCAAATTCTAGGATCTTGCACAATATCTTACACATTATAGGAATTTTATCATCACATTAATTCACTGGTTTAAATTGAATGCTTTATTATAGATGTCCATGTTTCCAAGGTAAAAGGACTTCATATAACTAAGACATATCAATATAAATATAGATTGTTGGGACATTTTTTGAGGGTCTAAGAATAAGCACCAGTGAATGAAGGCTTGTTTAGTAGAACTCGAGACATAAATGATTTTCCCCTACTCAACCACCACAGTCTGATTTCTTCATAAAGAAGGAAGAGCTAGACTGATCATCCTTTTCCAGAGGTTTGTGCATGAATTGAATCAAGGTGCACTCAGAAGGAATATATTCTGTCAATCAAGCCCAGGCGCTGTAACCTTTTTTTTTTCCTCTGCAAAATACCATGAGTGAATCAATGTACTGCAGGAGACCTAGCTTTCCTGCTGTGAAGAAAGCAGAGCACATTAAATTAAGGTGAAAGAAGGCATTCATCCTCGTTTATTCTTTTTTCTACCTTTCTTGCATTGGTAGAAACCAAACAATCAACTTATCTATGAGTTCTCAATGTACTTTCCAACATAGAATTCACTTGAGGATAAATGTCTCTCTTCTCCATTCTCTCTCCAGAATTGTAATCCTCAGAATTGCCCATTATTCTCTAGTACAGCAATGAATCAATTGGTTTTCAATTGCAGCTTCCCACTCTGAAAAGCTTCGCAAGGATACAATGTCGACTCCAATCTATTGACCTTGCAAGTGTGATGAATTCTGTTTTATGATGAACACAATTTGGAAGATACACTTCCTATTGCTCCCGCTGGGGGAAGAGGAGTAGTGAAGGAACTTCAGTGCCACTATAAGTCAGACTTTCAGAATTGGAAATAGAATATCAAGGATAATCTAGTTCTTCTGTAAGATCAAGTGCAATAGCAGTCAAGAAGGAAAAGGACAAATGCCACTTGACAATGGCATTTGATCTATATGGAGAACAAATATAATGGCTTGTTCTAGGGCCAAGAGAGAAACAGCATACCCATATTTACTATATTAGAGGAGATACTATTCCCATTACCTCCTTTCATCTTTTCATTGGCATTCAAATGTGTAAGCATTGTCTTTGATTACTACTGAATGATTTCTGTAAAATATTAGATATTTAGGGAAGTAATAAAGCTAATTTTTAAAAAATATTCTATGACCTATTTCTGCTTTTCTCTCTCTCTCTTCCTCATGCACACACACACACATACATACACACATACACATACACATACACACATGCACATCAACTTGGCACTCACATATTGGGTTTCCCAGGGTATGATGACTCCTGCATCAAGAACAAGTTACTCTACGCGGTCTGTGCTCCTACAATTATAGATTATATGCTTCCACTGGTGTATTCAGCTTTAATATTTAGTCAATCACTTGACAAAATTTAACTCAAATCAAAAGCATTTATTAAAATAACACAATAAAAATACAAATCCTTTGGGGAATATTGTGCTCATTCTTCCTCCTAAAGACACAGTTATAGTGCAAAGAATAAGTGCACAGAGCATGTGACTAAAAAAGGAAACATGTAATGAATATACATGACCAAAATGTATCCATCTCTAGTAACAGTGCGTCTGAAGTATTTTGTTCAGCACCTCATTTTATGAAGACCCTTGAATCCAATCTATCCTCCACTCAGTTGTAAAGTCATTTCCCTAAGTTATCCATCTAATCATTTTGCTGAGGTATCAGATATGTGTCATCTATGAGAATTCAATATCAAGCAGTCTCCAGCCCAAGTAAAGCTGCTCAGCAAAGCAAGAGAATTTTTATAAAGTAAATGGTGTGTGTTACATCATAAGATATGTAAATTTTGAGGTTATAAGGGAAGTTGTCTAACATAAGGAGGTCCTAAGAACTTAGTGGAACTACATACCTACAATGCAGTTCACTGAAGGGATAATTAACATATTATAATTATCTTGACTCCACAGCAAATTCACCCAAAGGACAACAAAGGAGAATGCTTTGTCCAGGGAAAGATTAATTAAACTTTGAGGTTTAATGAACTGGCTCTATCCTGTTGGTGATACTTTATTATGGGTTGATTTCTATGCTATGTCTAAACTTGATGGTTGATGGAATTATAGGTCATGTAGACCTATGCCTATACCTTTCAGTTAGTGATTGAGTATTTCTGTTGTGGTTTGGACTGGGGAGAGGGCAGGTCTTGACTGGGGAAAACAATCAGAATCTCACTAATTCCATCTACTGCCTCTTTGTTACCTCAAAGAGCAAACATAATTCCTTTGTTTTGTATTTATATCTCTTTACATCCTAACTTTGCCTATCTTTCCAATCTTATTGAATTTAACTCTTTCATGTGTAGAAAAATTCAGTCACTTTTTTCTTTGCAAAAATTCTGTCTTCCATCTCAATGTCTTTGCCTAGTTACCCCCCCCCACCAATCTACACAAGTCTAGAATCCTTTGTTTTCATTTATAGATTTTGCTAGAATTCCTTCAAGAAATAATTCAAATCCCACTTTCTGTAGAAGTTTTCCATCCCCTATTTTCTATTATTTGTCCCTCCCTTTTGGCATTACTTTCCTATTTTGAGATTGCCTATTTCCTTTGTATTTATCTAGTAGCTACATTGTGAAGGAAACTAATTGGTACAGTGAACACAGCATGGGCCTGGAAAACCAAAGTTCAAATGTGGACTTAGAAACTTACTATCTGTGTGATCTTGGGCAAGTCAGAAACTCTGTTTGCCTCATTTCCTGAACTACAAAATGAGGATAATAATAGAGCCTACCTCCAAGAGTTATTGTGAGGACCAAAAGGGATAATATTTTTGAAGTGCTGAGTATAGTGTCATGAACACAGAAGGTTTAATAAATGTCTATCTCTTTCATACACACACACACACGCACACATATTTATGTCTGTTTGTAGGTGTATGTGTATTTACAAATACACATATATATACATCACTATTGATCATAGAAATGTAAATTAACACATGCTAAGATAATACTACATACCTTTGATTGGCTAAGATGACAGGAAAGAACAATGGTGAATGTCAGAGGGGATGTGCCAAAACCGGGCCACTAATACATTGTTGATGGAATTGTGAACTGATCCAACCATTCTGGGGAGCAATTTGAAACTATGTCCAAGGAACTATCAAAATGTCCATACCCTTTGACCCAGCATATATATATATATATATATATATATATATATATATATATCCCAAAGACATATTAAAGGAGGGGACAGGACCCACATGTATAAAACTATTGGTAGCAGCTCTTTTTGTAGTGTCAAGGAAAAGGAAACTGAGTGGCAAGCCATCAGTTGGAGAATATTGTTTCATTATCTATGGTACTCTTTAGTAAGATATAGTTTCCTTCCTCATCTCTTTAATTACATCTATTTTTTGCTTTTCCTTGATATGAGATCAGGATTGCTACCTCGCACTTTTTGGAGAACGGATGAGTAAGTTATGGAATATGAATGCTTTGGAATATTATTGTTCTATAAGAAATGATCAGTAGAATGATTTCAGAGAGTCCTGGAGAGACTTACATTAACTGATGCTAAGTGAAATGAGCAGAAGCAGGAGATCATTGTACACAGCAAAAGCAAGATTATATGATGATCATTTCTGATGGATGCAGCACTTCTCAACGAGATGATTCAGACCAGTTCCAATAACCTTGTTTTAAAGAGAGCCATCTACACCCAGAGAGAAGACTGTGGGAACTGAGTGTGAATCACAACATAACATTCTCACTCTTTTTATTGTTGGTTGCTTGAATTTTATTTTTTTCATTTTTTTCTTTTTTGATTTGCTTTTTCTTGTGCAGCAAGATAATTATATCTATATATATTTTACTCAACATATATTTTACCATGTTTAACATATATTGAATTATTTCCTATCTAGGGAAAGAGATGAGTAGAAGGGGGAACTGAGAATACAAGGTTTTGCAAGGATTAATGTTGAAAAATTATCCATTCAGACAAACTAGAACCATTCCCAATCAGATCAGGAGTGAAACAAGGCTGCCCACTGTCACCATTACTATTTAATATTGTATTAGAAATGTTAGCTTTAGCAATAAGAGAAGAAAAAGAGATAAAAGGAATCAGAGTAGGTAATGAAGAAACCAAATTATCACTCTTTACAGATGACATGATGGTATACTTAGAGAAGCCTAGAGACTCAACTAAAAAACTACTAGAAACAATTCACAACTTCAGCAAAGTGGCAGGATTCAAAATTAATCCACATAAATCATCAGCATTTTTATATATTACCAACAAAGTTCAGCAGCAAGAGAAACAAAAAGAAATTCCATTGCAAATAGCAGATGATAGGATAAAATATTTGGGAATCTATCTGCCAAGGAAAAGTCAGAAACTATACGAACTAAATTACAAAACACTTTCCACACAAATAAAATCAGACCTAATCAATTGGAAAAATATTAAGTGCTCATGGGTAGGCAGAGCGAACATAATAAAAATGACAATACTACCCAAACTAATCTACTTATTTAGTGCCATACCAATCAAACTCCCAAGAAATTATTTTACAGATCTAGAAGAAATAGTAGCAAAGTTCATTTGGAAGAACAAAAGGTCGAGGATTTCAAGGGGATTAATGAAAAAAAAGGCAGATAAAGGTGGCCTTGCTGTACGTGATCTAAAACTCTATTATAAAGCAGCGGTCATCAAAACCGTTTGGTACTGGCTAAGAAATAGAGCAGTTGATCAGTGGCACAGGATAGGATATCAGGACTATCTAGGCAATAACCTTAACAATATAGTATTCGATAAAGCCGAAGACCACAGCTTTTGGGATAAATATTCACTATTTGGCAAAAACTGCTGGGAAAATTGGAAACTAGTGTGGAAGAAATTAGGGCTTGACCCATACCTAACACTACATACCAAGATAAGACCTAATTGGGTTCATGATCTAGATATAAATTGGGACTTTGTAAGCAAGTTAGAGGAACGTAATATAGTTTTCCTCTCAGACCTGTGGAGATGGAATAAATTTATGTCCAAAGAAGACCTCGAACTCCTAATTGAACACCAGATGGAAAATTTTGATTATATTAAGTTAAAAAGTTTCTGTACAAACAAAACAAATGCAGACAAGATTAGGAGGGAAGAATCAAAGTGGGAAATCATCTTTACATTTAATGGTTCTGATAAAGGCCTCATTTCTAAAATATATAGAGAATTGTCTCATATATATAAGAATTCAAGCCACTCTTCAATAGATAAGTGGTCAAGGGATATGAACAGACAATTTTCAGATGATGAAATTAAAACCATCTGTAGTCATATGAAAAGTTGCTCCAAATCAATATTGATCAGAGAAATGAAAATTAAGACAACTCTGAGGTACCACTACACACCTGTCAGATTGGCTAAAATGACAGGAAAAGATAACGATGAATGTTGGAGGGAATGTGGGAAAACTGGGACACTAATACATTGTTGGTGGAACTGTGAACAGATCCAACCATTCTGGAGAGCAATTTGGAGCTATGCTCAAAAAGTTGTCAAACTGTGCATACCCTTTGACCCAGCAGAGTTTCTACCGGGCCTATATCCCAAAGAGATCTTAGAGGAGGGAAAGGGACCCACCTGTGCAAGAATGTTTGTGGCAGCCCTTTTTGTAGTGGCTAGAAACTGGAAACTGAAGGGATACCCATCAATTGGAGAGTGGCTGAATAAATTATGGTATATGAATGTTATGGGATATTATTGCTCTGTAAGAAACGACCAGCAGGACGATTTCAGAGAGGCCTGGAGGGACTTGTATGAACTGATGCTGAGTGAAACAAGCAGAACCAGGAGATCATCATACACAGCAACAACAGTATTACATGATGATCAATCTGCTTCTCCTTTCTTGTAGAACAGAATTCTATTACATTTATATACCTTAACTTATTCAGCCATTTAATGGCTGATGAACATACATTCATTTATACATTCCTTGCCAATACAAAAAGAGCTGCTACAAATATTTTGCACATATACATCTTTTTTCCTCTTTTATTATCACTTTGGTTTATAGACCCAGTAGTGGCACTGCGGGATCAAAGATTTGCACAGTTTATAACCCAACTTGTTCTCCATAATATCTGTAGTAGTGCAGCATTTTTCCACATCACTTTCAACATTTGTCATTATCTTTTCTTATTAATTTGATAGGTATGAAATGGTATCTCAGAATTGTTTTAATTAACATTTTTTCTAATCAATAATGATTTGTAAATTTTTGCAAGGCTATAGATGACAATTTATTTATCAGAAAACAGTCTATTCATATCCTTTGACTATTTATCCATTAGGGAATGACCTGTATTCTTATAAATTTGACTCAGTTTTCTATATATTTTTTAAAGGAGATCTTTATCAGAAACACTTTCTATAAAAATTATTTCTCACTGTTCTGCTTCTCATTTAATTTTGGCTGCATTGATTATGTTTGTGCAAAAATATTTCCTAATTTAATGGAATGCCTTTCAAAATACGCTCTATTAAAATGACAATACTACCCAAACTAATTTATTTATTTAGCACCATACCAATCAAACTCCAAAGAAATTATTTTACAGACCTACAAAAAATAGTAGCAAAGTTCATTTGGAAGAACAAAAGGTCAAGAATTTCAAGGGAATTAATAAAAAAAAAAGACAGATGAAGGTGGCCTTGCTGTACCAGATCTAAAACTATATTATAAAGCAGCGGTCATCAAAACCATTTGGTACTGGCTGAGAAATACAGCAATTCATCAGTGGCATAGGTTATGATATCAGGACAAGCTAGGTAATAATGTTAGCAATTTAGTGTTTGATAAACCAAAAGACCCCAGCTTTTGGGATAAATACTCACTATTGAGCAAAAACTGCTGGGAAAATTGGAAACTAGTGTGGAAGAAATTAAGGCTGGACCCACACCTAACACCACACACCAAGATAAGACCTAAATGGGTTCATGATCTAGATATAAAGAGTGATATTATAACCAAATTAGAGGAACATAGGATAGTTTACCTCTCAGACCTGTGGAGATGGAATAAATTTATGTCCAAAGAAGATCTGGAACTCTTAATTGAACACCAGATAGATAATTTTGATTATATTACGTTAAAAAGTTTCTGTACAAACAAAACTAATGCAGACAAGATTAGGAGGGAAGCATCAAATTGGGAAATCATCTTTACATTTAGGGGTTCTGATAAAGGTCTCATCTATAACATATATAGAGAATTGTCTCATATTTATAAGAATTCAAGCTATTCTCCAATTGATAAATGGTCAAAGGATATGAATAGACAATTTTCAGATGAGGAAATTAAAACTATTTATAATCATATCAAAAGGTCCTCCAAATCACTATTGATCAGAGAAATGCAAATTAATACAAATCTGAGGTACCACCACACACCTGTCAGATTGGCTAAAATGACAGGAAAAGATAAAGATGAATGTTGGAGGTTATGTGGGAAGACTGGGACACTGATGCATTGTTGGTGGAGCTGTGAACGGATCCAGCCATTCTGGAGAGCAATTTGGAGCTATGCTCAAAAAGTTATCAAAACTATGCATACCCTTTGACCCAGAAGTGTTTCTATTGGGCTTATATCCCAAAGAAATCATAGGAGAAGGAAAGGGCCCCACATGTGCAAGAATGTTTGTGGTAGCTCTTTTTGTAGTGGCTAGAAACTGGAAACTAAATGGATGCCCATCAATTGGAGAGTGGCTGAATAAATTATGGTATATGAATGTTATGGAATATTATTGTTCTGTAAGAAACGACCAGCAGGACGATTTCAGAGAGGTCTGGAGAGACTTGCATGAACTAATGCTCAGTGAAGTGAACAGAACCAAGAGATCATTATTCATGGCAACAACAATACTATATGAGGATCAGTTCTAATGGACATGACTCTCTTCAACAATGAAATGCTTCAAACCAGTTCCAATTGTTCGGTGAAGAGAGCCATATACACCTAGAGAGAGGGATATGAAATGTGGAGCACAACATAACATTTTCATGTTCTCTATTGAGGTTTGCTTGCATTGTATTTCCTTTATCAGATTATTCATTCTTGTAGATATGATTTCTCCTGCACAAAAAATGATGCAATAACTATACATATATTCGATTTCTTAAGTATTCTAACATAATTATTATGTAGTGGATATCCTGCCATCTAGGGGAGGGGTGGGGAGTAGGGGGGAAAAATTTGTAACAGAAAGCTTTGTAAGGGTTAATGTTTAGGAATTACCCATACATATGTTTTGCAAATAAAAATATTAATAAAAAATACACTCTATTTATTTTTTGGTCATAAATGCCTTTCTTCTCCAGCGACCTGACAGGTAAACTATCCCTTTCTCTCTTAATTTGCTTATAATATTACCCATGGTATCTAAATCATGAACCCATTTTGGCCTTATCTTGATAAAAAGTGTGAGATATTAGTCTCTGCCTAGTTTCTGTCACACTATTTTCCAATGTTCCGAACAATTTTTGTCAAATAGTGGGTTCTTATCCTAGAAGCTGCAGTGTTTAGGTTTATGAAATAGCAGATTACTATGATTACTATAGTCACAAAATACACATGTGTGTATACACACATATAGTGATTTCATATTAAATCCATATGTGTATATATTCACATACATAATCACAACACACACACATATATATAGATAGATATATAGATAGATATATGGATATATATATATGTATGTATGTATGTACTAATTTGAGATTCAATAGTCACATGAGAGATTTGTTTGAGGAAAGCCTCTAAAACTGCTTTGTTTCAAAAAAAATAGGTCATGCTTCTGTTTTGTGTTTGTTTTCTTGTTTGTTTTTGTAATAAATAAAAATAAATATACTGTAATTTTGTGGATATTTTCTTTCAGGAATACTTTCTTTAAACACTATACATTATCTTCTTGTGTTTTCCTCTGGTGTACTCTCAATGACTTCATACATTATTCATAAATATTTTATTATATATTATATTATATATGTAATATATTATACACATATATAATATTAGAAACAATGTTTGCTGCTGTTATCTTCTCATTACTTGTATTGAACAGGAATGAGAAACAGAAAATTGAATACTTTTCAGGAAAGGAACAACAGAAAATAAGTCTTAAGAAAAGTTGGAGTCTGATTATGATAGTAGTGAAGTTTCTTAAATATCAAGTTAAAGAAGTTAGAGGCAATAAATAGCCACTAATGGTTTTTGAACAGTAAAATTACAGTTTCACATAATCAGGAGAATGTAATAGATTTATAAGGCTCAGAACAAAATAGCCCCTACAGCTTCATTAATTTCAATATTGTTACTGGTCAGAAACTTAGCCTCAGGAAAATTTATGAACTTTTTTACCACAGATGCTCATTTAGTGTCTCACAATTTGATTAAGTAAATTGTGAAAATATTCTGATTTTTTTTTCCTTTTTCCTTTTTATTTTTTCTTTGCCCCAAAATAATTTTGATATGGTGTTAATTGCTTCTGTATGCTTCAACTTGATGGTACAATGGGGTTATACAAAATCATATGTAATGTAATGAAAAGTAATGTAACACAAATGAGATTAATATGCTTTTAGGAATAATAGAAGGAAATTCTAATCAGTTGATCTGGCTATTCTGGCTTATATATGAATTCAAATTTCTGTCTGCCTATCTCTCTGTCTCGGCTTCTGCCTCTGAATTGATAGCTGTCTCTCTCTCCCTCTGTCTGTCTCTCTTTCTCTGTCTCCCTCTCTCTCTGTCTTTCTTGTCTCTTTACCTTTCTGTTACTCTTTCTCTATTTCTTTCACTGCCTCTGTCTCTGATATATATATATATATGCATATATGTGTATATTTACATATATATAAATATATAAAAATAGACAAATTATACATACATACACATCTATATACACAATTGTGTAAGATGTCATTTAGAATTAATTTCCTGCAAGATTAGGTTAATTGCTCATCCATTCATTTAGAATATGGAAACTATTTTTTTCTAAATTAATTTGAATTCAGATTTTTAATTTATCCGTTAATTTCAGTCAAAGAAAAGAAAAATAACCAGTGAGAGAGAGCATTGATTTGGGTTGGGTGTATCTGGTGAAAAATGTATGAAAATGTCTGAATGGAGTGAACGTATTATTTTAAAAATAATTTTGATGACAGGGAAAGATGATTAATGTTGGAGGAGATGTGGGAAAATGGGGACATTAATGTATTGTTGATGGAGTTGTGAAATGATCCAATCATTTTGGAGAGTGATCTGGAACTATGCCCAAAGAGCTATAAAACTGTACTACCCTTTTACCTAGCAATGTCATTACTGGGTCTGAAGCCTAAGGAAATCATGAAGGAAAGAAAAGTATCCACATGTGCACAAACATAGCAACTTTTTTGTGATAGCAAAGAATTGGAAAAGGAAAGGATGCCCTTCAATTGGGAAATGGCTAAATAAGTTGTGGTACATGAAGGTAATGAGATATTGTTCTATTAAAAAAAAGATGAACAAATTGATTGTAGAAAGGCCTGGAAAGACTGAAATGAACTGATACTGAACAAAACAAGCAGAACCAAGAATACATTGTACACAATAATAGCAAGAATATACAATGATCAACTATAAAAGACTTGTTTTTTCTCATTACTTCAGTGATCCAAAGCAATCCCAATAGACTTTTGGACAGAAAATGCCATTTGCATCACGAAAAAGAACTAAGGAGCCCAAATGCAAATGCAAATCAGCACATGTTATGTTCACTTTTTTTTTTCTGATTTTTCTCTCCCAATGTGATTCATAAAGTAATAAGTATTAAAAATAAATAGTTAGTACACTACAAAAAATAAAAATTACTTTAGACACTCCTATTTTTTTGTTACACTCAGGAAATCATTCTTTTTTTTCCTGTTGTTAATCCTACATAATATAAAAAGTATTTTAAATTTGCTAATTCAAGAAGAAAAATGAAGTTCATAAGGAATCTTGGCTGTTGACGAAATATAATTGAGAAAGGAAGTAAATCTCACCTCCTTCACAATACTCTGATTATTTATACAAATATTTTGAT
>JAJPUD010017831.1:0-23948 GCA_023553655.1 Myrmecobius fasciatus
AGGAAGGTGGGCAGGGGAGGAAACGGAGAGGAGGGAGTAGGGAGGGGATCGGTGAGGAGGAGGTCGGATGGGAGAGGACTAAGGAAGGAGGGAGACGTTAGGAGAAAGAAAAGAAGAGGGCGCTTAGAAGGGAGGGGGTCAGAAGGGAAAAAGAGAGTCAAGAAGGGAAAGGTCAGGAGGATGAGGAGGAAAGAGAGAGGGGGGAGGGAAGGGTCAGGAGGGAGAGGAGGAAAGGGGGAGGGGTCAGTTGGAGAAGAGGGAAGAGGGGAAGGGGTCTGAAGGGAAAGAATCAGGGGGCTGGGGGAGGCGTCAGGAGGGAGAGGAGGAAAGGTGGGAGAGGGGACCGGTAGGGGAGTCGGGGGAAAGGGCGGGGTCAGATAGGAGAAGAGGGGGGAGGAGTCAGAGGTCAGCTGGGAGAGCAGGAAAGGGGGGAGAGGTCAGGAAAGAAGATTAGGAAAGAGAGGGAAGAAGTCACTAAAGAAAAATGGGGATCCGAGGGGATGGAGAATGAGGGAAAGAGTCAGTGGGGAGGAGGATCAGAAGGAAGAGAGGAAAGAGGGAAAGGGTCAGAGAAGATCAGAAAGGAGAGGTCAAGGGAGGAAGTCACTTGAGAAAGGGAAAAGAAGAGAAGAGGATCAAAGGATAGAACAGGAAAGAGGAAGGAAGTTGATGGAGAGAAAAAAAAGGAGAGGGGAGGGAGGAAATGGATGTCCAAGTAAGGAGACAAGAGGAGGGAGAGTTAAGAGGATTTGGGAGGGAAGAAGGGGCTTCTAATGGAAATTGTAGGGAAGAGTTTAGAAAACAGGAGGGGAAGAGAAAGAGGATCTGAGGGGGTCAATGGGGAGAGAAAGGGTCAGGCAGAAGGCAGATTTGGTGGCTCCAGAGGGTCCCTTCAGCTCTGGAAAACCAGCCTTCCATTCACCCCTCCTTCCTTTTTTATTTCATCATCTTGGCAGAGACACATCCCTAAGCCCAGGCTGACCCAGAGCCTCTAAGAGCTCACAAGTTACAGGGTGTACACCATAAAAGAACCTGAGTATAATATTAGGTCCCAGATATAGTTAGGAACAAATCAGAAATAGGCTTCCCACCCCCCACTCCCAATTAAACCTATTAAGCAGTCCCCCACAAATGACCCTTCCCTTCCCTTCCCAAATTGATTCCCCTCCTCCACCTTCTCCTCCTCTCAATGTCTCCACTGATCCCTTCCTCCACTGATTCTTCTCAATTCTCCAGGGACCCAACCCAGATTTAGAATCATACAAGTTTAGAGAAGCTGAAAAAGAGCTTAGAAATTATTCAGTTCAATTCTCAATTTACAGAGGAGGAAACTGAGGTTCCCATAATGGGCATCAGCCTGAAGTTAGAGAAGCCAGGTCTGACACCCCAACATAAAATGCCTGCTTGCAGACCCCTCAGGGCCCTAAAGTGAAGAAACCCCTGAATAAGATGACAAGACCTGGATTGGAGTCACATAAAATAGGCTGAGACCTCTCTTTTTGGAGAGAATGCTCCCAACGGTGAGATCACTAGACTGGCTGTGGATATGCAGGCATGAGATAGAACCACAAAAACAAAACTGTCCCTGCCCTCAAGGAGGGTCAATTCTCCTGGGGGATAATATAATATGAATACAGATAAGTAAATCCATAGCACGAACAAGTGATACAAAGTCACTTTAAGAGGAAGGGAGCTCTTAATAATGGGAGAAAGGGTGGATGAAAGAAACTGGCCTCACAGCCCAGAAGACCTGGATTCACATCCTGTCTTTTACACACAGTGGCTGTGAGACCCTGGGTGAGTCATTTAATCAGTGGCCAGTGTATATCCCACCCCCCTCTCTCTATATATACTTAGAAAACTACATATTAACATCTCTTACTGTATTTTTTTTTTTTTTTGGTGGCTAAATATTTCCCAGTTACAGTTTAATGGTTCCCTATCTGAATTCAGAAGGGTCTCTTGTACCAAGTTTGACCTCCTGCTCTGTTGTAAAGAAACAGGAAAGTTTCTTCATTACCAGTGAAATCCTAGACTCAACCCCTATATTTGAGGGACTGTGCTGGGCTCTGGGTATACCAGGACCTTGATGGCTACTCCCTGTCCTTCAGGAGGAACAGGGGAGACAGCTTGCACCCACACAAGGTATATATGAAAGATGTGAACCAAAGGCAGGGGAGGCTGTATGTAGTAAGTGCATAAAGAAAGGGCCAGCCAAATGCACTGAGACATAGAGGGGCTGCTGGGGAGGGGGATGTCACTGGGGAAGGTTCCTTTTGGCAGTGACTCAATGTTAGTCCTTAAAAGGAAGTGCTCAGAGGCTGGGACATTAAAGGCCAGGGAGTCCCCTGGGCGCTGAGAGGGGACAGGAACCTTGAGACCTCTGGGCATGCTGGGAAGGAGGATGCTGGGGAGCCCGATGAGATAAGGCTGCCAAGGGAAGTTGGCGGGCTTGACTCAAGAGTTTGTGGGCAGTGCGGGCCTGGGCCTGAATGCTTCGGGTGCCAAGCAGAAATGATGCAAGCCTCTGAACAGCTCAGCCCCAGCATTCACCTGGCAACCGGCCCCTCCCTCGGGAGCATGGCTTGGCTCACTTGTTACTTCCTTCAGTGCCGGGTACAGCATCTGAGGCCCAGGTGGGAGGAAAGAGTCCTGGACATCTGGCTTCTCTCTTGGTCCTAAAGCTGTTGCTTGACTGTGGGCAGGTCCTGCTCTCAGCCTCAGTTTCTCCCTCTGTCAACTAGTCCTGGCAAAAAGGAAGCTATTCTGACCACTTAATTCTTCTTCTGAGTCTCAGTTTCCCAATCTGGATAAATGAGGCCGCCCCACTCCCAGGGCTATTGCGGAGCAGGCAGTGGGTAAATTGTAAAGCCTTATACAAATGGGAGTAATCCCTGCCCTGCCCTTTGTTGATGGAGACTTTTGCTGCATTCTCTCACCACCTGGGGCAGAGGCTTTCCTCCCTTCACTTGGAATGGCAGCTCTTTGTGTCTTCCAGGTCCTGCAAGAATCCTCTTTATCCTGGCAGTATCTTCCAGAGGTGGCTCTTGGCTGGCAGAGCTTTCAAGAGCCTCAGTGTCTCCATTTGTCAAATGAAGAGAATTAGATCAGTGACATCTGAGAGCCCTTCCATGCCCACTGGCAGGATAAAGCCACCAAGCAGTACCAGCTGGCCATGGCAAAGGGAATGGAAAGATTCTGCCCCAGTGATTCTCCTTCAGCTGGCAGTTGAGCAGTTAATGGCTGATGGGTCCAGGCCTGGGCACCCCACCTCCTGATTCACAGCAGCATCTCCATTCCCAAACAAGGTTCTGTCCTTCCAAGGTGCCAGCTGGAACCAACCCAGCTTAGCCAGAGCTACTTCCACCGAAAGCGGAGTTACTGACACCTTGGAAAGAGGGCCCTCAATGCAAAAAGGGCAGGGCATTTATCCACAGAGAAATGTACCAGGCCCTGTGGCATAGCAAGGGATCCCAGCTATACCCCGGGGTGCTCACCCTGATGAGTTCATGGAGAATGAAGAATACCAAAGATCACCCCGCCAGTAAGAGTAGGACTGTGTTTGAATCCCAGTAAGGGAATGGGACTGGGATTCAAACACAGGGGTTCTGGTTCCAGGTTCTTTCTGTTACGCCATGCTTTATCTCTCCCCATAACACAACAGAGCTGGATTAGACTAAGGACCCTTCCAGCTGTGCAAATAAGTCACTAGAGCCAGTGTGGTGGACAAGAGTAGATTCCTTTTTTCATGAGCAGGGAAGGTTTTTCAGAGATGATGATACTTGGGCTGAATCTGGAAGACTTGCCTGCTCAAGTAGATCATGGTCTCCTCTGGGATGGGATCTGGGTCCTCTCTAGTATTCTTCACAAAGCGTATGTCATAGGAAGCAGTGATACTTTTTCTTAATGGAGCCATATTAAATATTCATTGAAGGCAAAGGTTTTTCATTGCAATCCTTGAGGCTAAACTTGATTTTTCCCCCCTTTCTTTATGCCCCCAGCACTTAGAAAAGTGTCTGGCACTTACTGAACACTCGTTTACTGATTGGCAATCCCAACAAGAATTGTTTTAAACGATATTCAAGGGACTGAGTTAGACACAAGGGACAATACAAAACACTCCCTGTCCTCAAGTCCACTGGAGATAGTTGTTTCTTGATTCGAGTGTTCTGAAATTCTCAGGGGCCTGAACACCCAAGAGTCTTTAGTAATAACAGGGTAATCCCTGCTAACCCCTAGCCTGTGATCCTGCAAAATACACAGTTTGGGGATGGTCCAAGGTCTATGTAAGAATATCATGAGACTCAAACTAAGGAAGAGGTCTTGGCTTGTGGATCTCTGAGCACACACTCTCTTCCCCAGAGAGCAGACTAAAAATTTAGTAGGCATCTAAAATTTTGGGGAGGCTCTCCTCAGGCTCTGAAGAGGAGAAAGATCCTCAGTAGATCCTAACCCTGAGTACAGTGCCTGGAGATAGCCTCATCTTACAGCAGTCAAGCATGAGAGTTGTCACTGGGAGGTAATAATGAAGGTAAGAGAAGTATGGGGCTCAGGCCCTGCCCTGTGCTGGCACACTGAGCAACTATGGGCAAAAATCCAAATGCCTGATAATACTCTTGTTTTGTAGCCCTCCCATTTGGTGCCCTGGCAGACAAGGCCTCCCAGCATCTGTTAGGGAAGGTTGGGGGGGGGTGTCCTCCTCTCTGTCAAAGACCCAGTCATTTTCTTGGTCAGGTTTCATCCAATCAGTGACAGAAGCCTGTGATCTCATCCTTTCCAATGTCTTCCTCCTATTCTTTGAAAATTGGACTGGTTTCCTATCTTCCTCATCAGGAGTGTCTTTAGAAATCATCTGCTTCAGTTCTTATAGATCAGGGACTCCGGAGGATTCCCCAAACCCTTTAACATGGAATCTGCAAGGTCAAAAGTATTTTCATGATAATACTAAGACATCTATGTTTCTTTTTTTCTCAATAGTATTTTATTTTTCTAAATATATGTAATGCTAGTTTTCGGCATTTGTTTTGTAAAACACTGTTTAAGACAATGTTTTTAAGACACCAAATCTCTCCCTCCTTTACCTCCACCTACCCCAAGACAGCAAGTAATCTGATATAGGTTAAACATATTGTAATCCTTTTAAGCATATATCCTTATTTGTCATGTGGTACAAGAAAAATCTGACCAAAAGGGCAAAAAACAAGAGAAAAAGCAAACAAAAAAGGATGAAAATGCCATGTTTCGATCCACATTCACTTGACATAATAACACCTAATATCAATCAATATGACCCCCACACACCAAAGTTCTTTGAGAGGATCCTCAATTTTTAAAAAAAAAATATAAAGCGGGACACAGAAATGGAGCACTAACCACTGCACCATTTAGCTGCCCTGTAAAAATTCTTGAAAGAAAAAGTTCAAGGCCTGCTGATTTAGTCCATTCTCCACCCGTGACTTTTCCAGGCAAAAAATCAGTGCAGAGGGAACATGCCTTGCCCAGAATCCCGTAGGTAATAAACAGGAGAATTCGAATTTGAGACATCTTCCAACTCTACAATCCGGCTCTTTCCTCACTGTTCCTCCCCCACCCCCCTCTCCATCTGTGGCTCTTCTCAGGCTTCGAGGAGGAGGAGGAAGAGAGCAGAGATGGCTTCTGCCTATTTCCGTCTTTTATTTGCCTGTTTCCTACGGGGTTTGCCAAGCACTGGGGTTTCCAGGCTCCCCACTGTGGGAGTGCCTCCCCTCCCTCAGCCCAAAGGGTCTAAAGGGCAGTCATAGGATCACTGAGAGAGAAGTAGGAGTGACCCTGGAGGCCTCTAGCCCTACACCTTGGTTTTAAGGCAGGGAAATTTCCAGCCCAAGAGATATTGGCTTGCCCAAAGCCACACAGGTAGGAAGGGGCAAAATCTAGATTCGAACCCAGTGCTTTTTTTTTTTTTTTTTTTAAACCACCTCTCAATGAGTCGCTCTCCCAGAATCACAGAACTTGACAGCTAGAAGGGAATTTGGAGAAGATTTCATCCAGCCCCAATCCAAGCATCCTCTGCCAGCCTAGCCCACGGGAGATTAAGCCAGCTGTGATGTCAGCTTCTCAGCCCTGCACAGCCCCCCCCACCCCCTCCCCCGTGTCTCACCTTTGCACCCAAACCAGCTGAAGGCAGGCCACAGCCCCAAACAGGTGTCCCCCGATTCAAGCAGCTGCTTAGGGGTTGGCAGAGAGAGGGAGAGAGGAGGGGAACGGAGAAAGGAAGAGGCACTGGTGTGAGGAGGAAGGGCAGGATGTTCTGCAGCCTCTGGGGATCCTGCGCCAGGAAATCCTGCCCCAATATTTACTCTCATCTAAGCCCTTTGCCTCTGTGGTAGGAAGCACACTGGACTGGGAGCCAGCAGAACTGAGTTCTGGTCTCGCAACTTTGCTGTAGGACCTTGGACAAGTCCCTCTTTTCTCCAAAATTTTCAATCTGTAAAATGGGGTAGGAGGGGGAGGTGTTGAATGAAGTAATCTTTAAATTGTCTAGTTTCTACTTTCCAAGGGCCTGCCTTAGTCAAGGGCCCTCCCAGCTCTGACATCCTGGGTTCTAAGGACCTTCCCAGCTCTGATAAAGGGTCTAGAGCTAGAAGGAACCTTAGAAGCCGGCAGGTCCACTTCCTCTCATTTCATAAATGAGGAACTGGGGCCCATAAGTGGGGAAGTGACTTGCCTCAGGGTCACATAGCTAGTCATTATCTAAGGTAAGATTTGAACTCGGGTCCTCCTGACTCCAAGGCAAGCTCCATCCACTGCACTAGCACTCTGCCACCTCTCTGCCTCATATTCTATGATCTAGTGGTTGTTCTGGCTCTCACAGTCTATGTTCCAAAGTCCCTTCCAGTTCTGGTATCAAATCTATAAAGCTTGCGGCTCATGCTTACCGGACTTTTATTTTTACTTTTTCTTGAGAATAGGAGCCCAAATCCTCTAGCAATAAGCCACAGATGACCAGCTGTTTGTCATCTTAGCTTGGATAATGGAAAATAGGCTAAAGCTGCAGCAAGAGATACTTAAGTCAGACATGTGAAGGATTTCTGGACCACAACGGGTAATGGGAACCTATCAACTCCCAACCAAAATTCTGGAATTAGGTGGGACATTTTTCTTGGATTTCAAAAGATAGAGCAGAAATTAAATAGAGTGTGAGAGTAAGGAAGTAAACTCATATGAGGGAAACTGGCTTGGAAAGCATCATGATAAAGAGCTTTTGAGTGGTGATCACAGGAAGGAGATTTAGGAGCAATCTTGACATGACATCATACTTCCGATCAGTTGGATGAGAATTTAAGAGAAATAGGAGCCTAGGTATGACATACTACTAGTCAGACAGCTGACCGTCACTCAATAAACTGCCAAGGTTCCCTGTTACCTCTAGGCTCAAATAGACTCTTCTATTTAGCTTTTAAAATCCTCCACCACCCACCTTTCCAAGCTTATTGTGCATCTCCCCCTTCACTACTCTGGTTTCATCAAAGCACAGTAGATTGCTTCACATCCCTCACACGCAACAGTCCTCTCCCGTCGTCTCCCAAGTTTTTACACAAGAAGTCTCTCATATCTTGCATACAGTCCTTCTTCATTGTTGCCTCAGAAGTTTCCTTTAAAAGTCAGCAGAAGCGTCACCTCCTACTTGTGGTCTTTTCTTTTAAAACTTAAGATCTTTTCTTTATATTCTTCCCAGAGGGCGGGCCAAAAAAATTTAAAAAGAGGGGAAAAGCACTTCAGCAAAACAGCCACCACGTGTGACAATATATGCAGTATTCCATACCCATAAGCTCCCACCTCAGCATATACATAGGGGTGCATATCTTTCTGGCAGGGGTAGACAGGGAGAAGCTTGGTAATATCACAGAATTCAGTTTTCTTGTAGTTCTTTCAGTGTACATTGTTGTAGTCGTTGTGTATGTTGTTAATTCATTTTGGATCATTTCATTATAAGTTTTCCCATGCTACTTGGAATTCATATTGCTTTTAGTGCAGTGTGCAGTGGTAGTATTCCTTTATACCCATAGAGCACAATTTCTCTAGTCCTCAATTAATGAGCATCTGCTTTGCTTCCTGTGCTTGACTACCACAAAAAGTGCTTCTATGATTATTTTGGAATGTGTCCTTTTTTCCCCGTCTTTGACCCTCTTACCTAATAATGTGATCTCTGGGTCAAAAAGTATGAATCTTTTAATCCTCTTTCAAAGCACAATCTCAAATTGCTCTTCAGAAAGGTCAATTCACATTTCCACCAACAGTTTGAGTGTGCCTATTTTTCCATGCCCCTCCAACATTGGCAATTCCCATCTTTTCTCGTTTTGCTGCATGTGAAGTGAAACCCATGCGATTTTTTCTGATTCTCCCCAATGGCTAGTGCCTCCTCACACAAATTAGTTTTGTCCACATATTTTGTAAATACTGCCATGAGTACATGCTGTCTTGATAGGATGTAGGTTCCTTAAGGGCTCAGGTTGTTTTGTCTTTGTATCTCACAGTGCCTGGTACACAACAGGCACTTGATAAATGCATATTGAAGCATGACCCCAAAGAAAAGATACAAGACATTACTGCACCACCCTTTGACCAACATAGGAGGTATGTAGGTATTATACATGGCATATATTTTCAGACTTTTTTGATACACTGATCAGTTTTTGCTGATTTATTATTGAGGGAAGAAGGCTTTCTGGGAGTAAAGAATATACATTTTAGACATTTAAAAGCAACATATTGATAAAATCTCATTTTTAAAAAGCCCATTATAACTTTTTGTTTGTTTCTTTGTTTTGCTGAGGCAATTGGGGTTAAGTAACTTGCCCATGGTCACACAACTAGGATGTGCTAAGTATACTAGACCACCTAGCTGCCCCCTTTCCCTCTTCTTAAATCTTCCTCCTCACCACATACTTTGTGATACAATAATTCTGGCCTCCTTGCTTGTTCCTCACATAAGGTACTCCTATCTCCTGACTTTGGACAGTTTCTTCATTGGGCATCCACCATGTCTGGAATTCTCTCCCTGATCTTCATCTCCTGGTCTCCTTAAAGCCTTGGTTAAAGTCCCACCTTTTGCAAGAAGCCTTTCCTGATCTCTCTAAATTGGTCATCTCCAATTTATCCTATCTATATCTTACTTGAACAATTGTTGGCTTGCTGTCTCCCCTATTAGATGGTGAGTTCCCGAAGAGGAATGACTTTTTGTTTGTTTGTGTCCTGAGCTTAGCACAGAGCTTGGCACACAGCAGTTGCTTAATAATTGTTTGTCAACTAATTGGTGGGGACTTAAAATATACGTACTATTGGAACTGTCAGCTGTGGATAGAGTACCAGCTCTGGAGTCAGGATCTAAATTCAAATTGGGCATCAGATACTTATGAGTTGTGTGAATTGGAGGTGGAGCTCTATCCACTGCTGAGCCTTTTAAAATTTGTGACAAGTGTGTTGTATTGTGGTTAAGTCATGTCATTCAGTTGGGTTCAACTTTTCATGACTCCATTTGAGGTTTTCTTGGCAAAGAAACTGTAATTTGCCATTTCCTTCTCCAGCTCATTTCACAAATGAGGCAAACAGGAGTGACTACACAGCTAGTAAGTGTCTGAGGCCAGATTTGGACTTAGGAAGATGAGTCTTCCTGACTTCAGGCCATGCCGTCCTGATTTCTTAAAAAGGGTAGAAAATAGAGTAAACTACAGACTAGTGGACTTTGCTTTGACTGCTGGCTGTTTGGTTAGTGAACAACTAGAAAAGGAAGTGATCACCATTAAAGAAAAAGTCAATCTAGACTGACCTAATTTCTTTTTTAAACAGGGTTATTAGACTGGTAGATCAGAATTAAAAAAAATACACAGACATACACATACTTATATATATATATACATTATATACACCTAGATTTCAGTGAAGAGCTTCAGTCTCTTTTGGAGGGGAGGGGGAAAGAGAATATAATTTAGAGGATTATAGTTAGGCAGATTCAGAATTGACCAAAAGAATAATCATTCTTGACCCCATGTCATCTTGGAGGGAGATTCTTGATAGGATAGAACAATGAGTCAAACTTAAAAAGAAATTAATCAAAATAAGTGTAAAGTCCTACACTTGGGTTCTCAAAATCAACTCCACAAATTTAGAATTGGGTAAGTAGGGCTAAATATCAGTTTGTATGGGGCGAGGGAAAAAGGCCTTGGAGGTTCTAGGGGACCACAAATTCAATATGTCAAATGTGAGGCGCAGAAGTTCCAAAAACTAATATGATGGAAGCCCCCATTAAAAGAAAATGTTTAGTACAAAGGTGGTAAGAGTCCTGCTGCATTCTGTCTTGGTCTGACCATATCTGCTCAATCATGGGTACCACTTTTTTATAAGTATTTTATTTTTTTCCCAATTACATGTAAAAAATTAAATTAAAAAAAATTAATCCCAAATTTTCTCTCTCCATGAGAGAGACATATTATACATGTCTAATCATGAAAAACATATTTGCCATGTGAAATAAACAGACTCAAAAGGGGGAGAATGACAAAAAAGAGAATGAAAAAAGTCTGCTTTGATCAGGATTTAGGCTTCGTCATCCTTCTCTGCAAGTGGAAAGAATTTTTCTTGTGAGTCCTTTGGAATTGTCTTAGATCACTGTATTGCTGAGAATAGTAAGTCTTTCACAGTTGATCACTATACAATATTGCTATTACTATGTACACTATACTTTGTATCAGTTCATGTCTTAACCAGGTTTTTCTGAAATTAGGCTATTCATAATTTCCTACTTGGCATTATAGTATTTCATCACAGTCATATACTCCCAATTTGTTCAGCCATTCCCTAACTGATGGGCTTCCCTTCAATTTCCAATTCTTTGTCACTACGAAGAGCTGTCATATTTTTGTATAAATAAGACCTTCCCTTTTTTATTTCTTTGGTGTAGACCTACTAGTGGTATTGTTGGATCAAAAGGTATGTACAATTTTAATTTTGGGCAGAGCTGCAAAATGCATTCCTGAATAGTTGGATGAGTTCACAACTCCAACAAGTATCCCTCAGTGTCTCAATTTCCCATCCAACATTTTTTTGTCACATAGGCAATCTGGAAGGTGAGATATTATCTCAATTGTTTTAATTTGCATTTCTCTAATCAATAGTGATTTAGAACATTTTTTTCCTCTAATGACTAATAGCTTTGATTTCATCCGAAAACTGTCCGCTCATATCTTTTTACCATTTTTTCAGTTGGAGGAGGGCGACTTATATAATTATAAATTTCAATCAGTTCCCTCTATATTGAAGAAATAAGAAATAATTTTTGTAGCACTTGCTGTAAAAATTGTTGCCCAGATTTTGATTTTGTTTGTGCATGGGGTGCTGTTTTAGGAAGGACAAACTGAAGACCAACCAAGTTAGGAGAGTACTAGAGATCATGGTATACAAAACTTTAGGGGTGTTTAAGCCTGCAGATGACTTTTTAGGTAAATATGGTACAGTGATATGAGAAAGCCTGTTATTTCTCTGTTCAAAATTTTTTTAGTGATTCCCTATTATCTTCCAAATTCAAGTTATATGTATATGTGTAGCACTGGAGGGCCTTTACAATTAAGTGATACCCCTAACTTTAAAAAAAAAAATCAGCATTTATGTATTCTCTCATCCTTTTAGAGACCTTTCCTTACTTAAAATAAATAAGCAACCAACCAGCTCAACAAAACCAAGGCCAAGAAGCAGCACAGTGGAACGGTTGGAACGTTTTAAGCCAGGAGTGGTGAATTCAATCCCATCTCTAACACACATTGGCTGTGTGACCATGGGTAAATCATTAAGCTTTTAGGCAAGTAAAAGCAGTCTTACATTGGCAGCAGTATTCTCATCCAGGGATTTTCTACATCAATGAAATCACAAACCCAATATCTATCCCCATTAGCAAAACTCACACATGGGGGAAACAATCCTATGCAATGACCCACAACCTCTTAAAAAATTGGGCTCTAGTACCTGCTATCACCTTTTATTCCCCTTCATTTTCCAAACAAAGGAGCCACTCTGTCTGCTTTAATATGCCTTCCTACTTCTAAATCTTTGCTTGGGCTGCTCCTTACTCTGGGAATACCTCCTTTTCTCTTCCAATTACATGTAAAGATGGTTTTCAGTGTTCTTTTTTTAGTAAGATTTTGAGTTCCAACTTTTTCCCTCCCTCCCCCCTCTCTCCAAGATGGCAAGCAATCTGACATAGAGTATACATGTCTTTCAAAACTCAATTCTCATACCATTTTCTCCAAGTAGCTCTTCCTGTTATTCTCTGAATTCCCAGGTTTTTTTGCAAAGGCTATGCTGTCTACATGGAACATATCCCCTACTTACCGGTGCCCTTTAGAATCCTATTTGTCAAGGATAAATTCAAGGGCCATCCCCATGCTGCTTTCTCTTATTCCTCTGGGGGAGCTGGGGTCAGGGTTCTGTCTTCAGGACTTTGCATCAACTTACCTGCACTGCCTTCCAAAGCAGAATGGAAGCTTCATGAGGGAGCACCTTGTTTCTGTCCTTCGCACGGCTGACAATGATCGGTCCCTTGCTTGCTTGCCCCAGGATCTCCCACAGGACTGCATCTCTTGTAACCCCGTGTCTTAACTGTCTTGCTTCTTGCCTCTTAGAAGGGTGGGCTGCCCAGGAGGAGAAGCACTCATGTTCTCCCCCCATCACCCCCAAAGGATAGCGTGTTGCACGCAGTAGGTCTTCACGTCTTTCAAACTTACAGCACTTATTTCCTGTAACACTCTTGTTTTGACGGAAACTTCAAGCCACTTTTGGAGGGCTGGGAGGGGAGGCTGCACTGAATACATCTGCCTGGTATCCATCTCTTTTTGTGTGTACTGGAGACTTGAAGGAGGAACCCCTTGGTTTTCTACTAACTACCAGGGGCTTCCAAGCCGACTCAGGAGAGCAAAGGTGGCCCCAAGCTCCCCCCTGCCTTTTTGCTCACCTCATTCTCTTTTCCATCCAATCCACACTGTGTCCACGTTTAAACCAAATCCCACTTGTTGGAATAACTCAGTACTTCCCCAAGCAGAACACACACCATTTGGTTGTATATGCAAGCTTGAGAAACTTTTTTATTAAAAGAGGAAATAAAAGTGAACTGTCTCTTGGTGTGTGGGATAAAGGTAGCTTGTGTGTACCTGGCAGACAGGGGAAATGATCCAGAGAAGCAGATCTTAAGGATGAGAGCAGAGTAAGAAAAGCAAGGGGGTGGATTGTGGAGAATGAATCCTTCCTCTGCCAGCTCCTACAAGTCTAGAATCTGAGTCCTGTGGTCATTCAGAAACTCTCAAAGAAACTGAGCCAGAAGGAAGCTTAGAGCATAATGGTACAGCTGCAAAGACCCTCAGTTATTTTACCTTCCTGGCCTGTCTCTTCATCCTAAAATGAGGGCTATGGATGAGATGATCTGAGGTCCCTTCAGGGTTCCCAAATGCCAGTGGACATAGCTTGCTCTCAGAGCATAAATGGTCAGTCAGAAAGCCCTCTGGAGGGAGACCACCTCTCCCTTTATGGATAAAGACACGAGGTTCTTTGAGTTCCCTCTGCCTCTCCCTGCTGGGGTTTCCTCGTCCCTGGAAGAGTTGGAATTCAGAACTAGAATCTGAGCTCCAAATGGGCTGTTTGGCCTTGGCAAGGGCAGGGGGGGAAGTGGAAGAGGAGAAAAAAGAACATGGTCTTGCAGAGGGCCCTGCATCCTATTTCTTCCTGGACAACCCCTGCCCAATCCTTCAGAGTGGGGGATGGAAGGGGATGAGTTGGAACGCCTCATTAACACAAGCTCTAGGGAGGCTCAAAGCCAGGCGGGGCTGCCCAAGCTGCAGGCACAGGACGGAGCCCAGCAGGAGGGAGGCAGCCTCTAAGGACCTTCCTGGGCCTGATGGCTGGGAGTGGCTGGTTCCAAAGGTCCCTTGCTCTGTATCTGCTGCCATGCTACCAGCCTCAGAAAGAGGGAGCTCAGTGGGAAGAGCAAGGGCATCGAACCGCAGGGCTGGCGCAGGGCTCCCAGGGCTCCCGAGCCCAAGCTGCAGCTGAGCCGCAGTCCTCTCTAAAACATCCCTGACAGGCGGTCATCCAAATGCTGCTGGATGAGTTCTAGTGATGGGAAACTCCTAACTTCCCCAGGCTCCTGTTCTGCTTTTGGACAGCTCTAATTATGATGGAAGTTCTTCCTTCCACAGAGACTCAGTCTGCCTTTGCAGCTTCTCTCCCCCCTCCCCCAGTGCAGCGGGTTCTGCCCTCTGGGCCCAAGCTGGATGTGAGACACAGCACACCATGGAGACAAACGGAATATATTAATATTTACATAGGCGGGGCACGAGGCTGGGGGACAGGGAAGAGAAAAATAAGATCAAACTGGTTCAGCGGGAGGGAGGGGGCAGCAGGCTAGAAGCCACAAACCACCCGTTAGGCCCTGGGGCTACAGAGGGTCTGCATGGCCAGAGGTGGAGGGGCAGCAGACTCGTGGGCTGGGACAAAGTCTAGTCCTGAGGGGTCAGTGGGCTGGTGCTCTTGCCCGGCCACTAAAGATCTGTCCGTGAAAGTGGAAACAGAAAACTGGGAGGAGATGCTGCTGGGCTCAAGGCAAACGGGGGCATGGGCTTGAGAAGGCAGGAAGCGTGGCAAGGAAGTCAGCAGCACTCACTAAGAATCCAGAGCAGCCGTGGCACCTGGGGGAGTCCTGAGAAGACTGGCCTCTGGGAAGGGCCCGAAGGGCCTGCCTGAGCCGAGGCTCCGCTCCCTGGGGAGGGGAGGGGGCAGAGACTAGATTCAAAATGCATCTGGGCTGCCAGACCCTTATCCTCCTGCTGCCCCTCGGAGAGGTTCAGGTGGCTCTTGTAAGGTGCTGGGTGTCCTGGACTCCCAAGGAGCCAGACATTCACTTCCTAGGGCTTTCTCCTAATTGGCTGCAGGGCCCTTCTCCTTCACCACACTACGGGCACCACTCCTCGCCTCTACACCAAGCTGTCTGCTGGCCGGGGCTGCATCCCCACAAAGATTTCCCAGGAAGAAAGAGGCAACCCACAGGAGGGTCGCCCTCTCCCGCCAGGACAGGTGGCCAGGGACCCAATGGATCGGGGAGCCAAGGCTCAGCACAGTGGCTTCCCATGGAAAAAGCAGAGTCAGCTTGACACGGGCAGGGCCCGAGGCTGGAAGGAGTGGGGGCCCACAAGAACAAGGTGGAGGGAGGGAATGGGCCAGAACCCCAACCCGGTTCTGCCCCGGCTGGCCCGCTAACGATCAGCTAAGGTTCCTCTGAGATTTTTCCCGGTGAGGGGAGAAAGGATGCTAGTCTGAGCTGGAGGTGCAAGCCTGAGAACCAGGGCCGCACAGTTAAGGCAGAACGGGGGCGGCAGGGGGAGTGCACGTGGAGGGGAGCGGGGAGGGGGGCAGAAGCGGGGGGAAGAGGGCCCTCTTCAAAGCGTCTCTCACGGCTGGGCCGCACACGGCTCCTGGGTCGGCAGGCAGATCAGAGTGCAGAGGGGCCTCTGGCCCATTGAGACCCCGCTCTGCTGGGGATGCTGGGACCTCCTGGGAAGTGGCAAGGAAAGGGAGGAGACACAGAAGTGGAGGCATGAGGGGAGCTGGTCCCACCATCTTCCCTGGAGCCAGGGAGGGAGAAGACACAAACAAGTCTAAGGGCTTTCGAGCTGCAGAGTTCTTTATCTTGGGGAACACCCAAACCCCCGAGATGGCTTCAGAGCGGATCCAGCCAGACCCCCATCGGGAGGGCCAGCTTCGGGGGAGGAGTCAGGGAGGCCCGTGCCCCTCAGAGTGCCATGCCTGCACAGAGAGGAGAGCGGCCTCAGGGCGAGGCCCAGAAGGCCGGGGGCTCCCTCTCTCTTCCAGTCCCTGGATCATTCCGGGCAGGGAGATGGGGCAGCCCCTCCGCAGAGCCAGACCAGGAGACGCTGGGGCTGGCCAGGGAAGGCGAGCCTCAAGATCCTGCTCCGAGAAGCTGCCCACCATCCCTGCTGCCTGACGGCCCAGTGCCCAGAGGGCCGGGGGGGGAGGGGCGGGGGCACATGTCTCACTTCACAACTTCCGAATCTTCTCAGCCACGATGATGGGGTTCTCCTTGCGGATCTTCTCAGCGGCCTCGGCCTTGTAGTCAAAGGGACAGCTGTGCTTTTCTGAGTACCGGTGCATGGCACAAAACAGATTTCCACAGCGGCAGTCAAAGCCTGGGAGGGAAGAGAGGGACAAGCTGCCAGTGCGCTCCGATTCCGAGGGGAGGCCCGAGACCCCATGAAGCCCGAAGCCTCCACAAGAGAAGAGGCACCTGAGACACAGGAGAGTCTGAACTACATCCTCCCCATCCTAAGCATCAAGGCCAGACTCCAGAGGGCCCAGAGGATGGGCTTCTGGGGTCAGGGAGACCTGAGTTCAAATCCAGCATCAGACACTGACTAGCTAAGTCACTTAACCTCAATTTCCCCAACTGTAAAATGGGGGTAATAGTCACACCCACCTCCCAGGACCGCTGTGGGGTGGAGATCATTGTAAAGTACTTTGCAAACCTTAAAGCACTGTTCAAATGGCCAATGACAGGGAAATAAGCTCTCCTGTCAGGGCAGGAGCGGGACCCCCAGTTACCAGTGAAGTTGGGCCTGAGGCCGCAGCGCCATAAATCCCACAGGGACCTTTGCGGACGCCTGTGGTGATGGAGGCACCTGACAGAGAGGGCCGCTGATCCATGCCATAAATAAGGAGATGTCCCTCCCCAAGCTAACGGGACAGGTTCTCTAGCAGCTTCTCAAGCTGAGCCTGCTGAAAACACTCCTCAATTTCAAGAATGGGAACGTGCTGGGCAAGTCCTAATGACAAAGGGACAATGTCAGTTCAAGATTTAGTGCCTCCTTTGGGCTCCGGGGGGAGAGCGATTGCCCCCTCCCTTTAAGCTCTGGCTGGGCTGGAGGCCCTGGGCAGACCCCCTGCCCTATTTCTCCAACTGCAGGAAGAGCAGCGTACAATGCCAGACTGGCAGATGCCCACAGGCTCACCACCTCAAGCCTCCTCCCAGGCCCACAGAAAGGTCACCATAGAAGTCTAGCTCTGTAGATGCTGCTCCTACAGACTCTCTGTCAGGCTGTCACAGGGTGGCCAGGAAGGATTCAGAGCTGGGAAGGGCCCGGGCTTCCCAACATCCTTGTGGGATAGCTGGTGGGGGGGGGGGGGACTGCCACATTTAATTTGGAGGGAAGGGGGATGAGACCACCAGCACCACAGCCGCAGCCTGGGGCTCTTGACCAAAGCACTGCCCTGCACTGCCCTGCCTCGAAGTCGGGGCAAATGGCCTAGGAGGCCGTCTAGGCCAAACCTTTCAATTTACAGATAAACAGGGGCCCAGAAGCCGAAAAGGTTCACTAAAGGTTTCACATGGAGGGGACGAAGGAGGAAGAGGCTTCCAAGCAAACCATGGAGAGCTGGGGACTTCGGGCCTGCTCCTCTGCCCTCACACCTGTCGGGGTTTACAGAGCCAGGCTGCAAGGCAGACACGCTACAAAACTAAGGCACAGAGGAGTAAACTGAGGCACAGAAACACTAAGTGACCGACCCAGATCACATACTTAGTGATGGAGGTAAAATTCAAGCCAGTGTCTGGCCTCTTCCTACACCACCGAGCTCTCTCCCTTTGGCTTCTTCCTCTTAATGATAATGGCCTGAGTAGCCTGATTTAAGGTTTTCAAGGGCTCTCCTCCTAGCAGCCCCATAAGGAAGAGGCTGGGCCCAGCCCCGGCCACACAGACAGCGGGCAATGGAGCCGAGGTTGGGCCCAGGTGTCCCAGGCCCTACACCTGAAGGCATTCAGTGGAAGCTGGGACTTGGACCTGGAAGCCCTGCTCTGCCTTTGTTCTTAGTTCGGGAGGGATGAGAAGGGTCCCTGAGGAGGGCCCACCCTGCCTTTCACCACTTGTACCTGCAGAAAATAAGAGATAATCCCAGGCCAGAAGTGGGTTACTGGGGAAGTGCTTGGCGATGAATGGGGAAGCCCAGGCAGGGCCGGGGGCTCCCAGAACAGAGCGGCCCCTCGGCCTCCTGGGAGCACTAAGAGCTGCCTGCTCTTCCTGGGGGCGGGAGGGGGAGAGTGGGAGGCTGCCGGCCCAGACCACAGATGCTGCAGGCTCCAGGACTCCCATGGAGCAGGAGACGAAGGAGCTGGGCTTGGTGTGCGGCTGCTCCGGACTTCCGGCTGTCAGCGGGGCCGCTTGTTCCCCGGCTCCCCCCTTCTCTGTCTCTTCCCTGGCCTGGCTTCCTGAGGCCCTGCTCCCAGTGCCATCAGGCCCAAGGCCTCCTCTATCCCTCCGCGCCGGGGGTTTGCCCATGGTCTCTCTCCGACGGTGGGCTGCCTTCTTTCCTCTGTGCCCAGTGTCTGTCACAGCAGCTGGCCCGATGACCGGCGCCTTCATATAGAGCCTCAGCCCGGCCTCGCTCTTCCCTGCGCTTCTCCTTCCGCAGGGACCTGTCTCTCCAACAGGTCCTCTCTTCTGCCGGCCCCCGGCCTTGCTCCTCGGCCTCGCTCAGCAGGACCCCTCCCAAGCCCCCTGCGCTGCCTTCTCCGGCACGAGTCTGGTCACGATCTCTGCTCAGCTAAGTGTTAGGGGCTCCCCGCTGCTTTGCAAGGACACCTCCAACTCTGCCCAGCATTCAAGGCTCTCCTTAACCTGATGTAGTCGTCCTTGCTCAGACTCTCATTTCTTTCCTCTCTGGGCAAGGAAAGCCTTCTTCCCCATCTTTACTTGGGATGTTCCTGTCCGCCCTCTGAAGCCTTCTCCCAGAGCTCCCTCTTGGCTAAAAGCAAAGCAGCTGATTGGTTCCTGACCTGCTTTAATCATAATTTTATGGCGGGAATCCTGGTGGGAAATTTCCCCTCCAAAAGTAGAACAAAGATGGAACCATTCAGCCTTGTGCCCCCGACTGTGAGCCCGGGACCTTCGGAGGGCTTGGAAACAGGAGGCCGAGAAGTCATGGCAGCCCAATGAGCCAGGGCTCCAGAGGTGGAGAGAAGAGGGCCGTGTAAAGCCTGGAGGGGAACATGGGCCACTGAGGCTCAATGGAGAGGTGGAAGGAAACAAGAGCAGGGAAGGAGGGAGGGTCCACAAGGGCTGGTCCTGCACAGGGTCAGAGGTGACAAAGCCCAAGAGAAAAGGAGGCTGGGGAAACAAAAAGGCTTTTTTTCTCCTCTGGGGAAAGAGGGAACAAAGAGGGAGTCGGGCCAGTGCTCGGGGTAGAAGAAACAATAGAAAGGAACTAAAGAGGAGAGGCGGAACAGGCCAAGGAGAGCGGTCTTTGGCCTGGGAAGGACAAACTAAAAGTGGCCCACAGAGAAGTGGAGCTCAAAGACCTTCAAGATGTGATTGATTACCTACTAATGATCTTGGAGAGGGGGAGAAAGACAAATCTTGTTTCCAAATTTCCGAAAATGGGAATAGTGGAGTCTGTGCACTCTACATCAGTAAATTTGAATTTAATTCCTGGAAAAATTCTAGGATATGCTAAAGTGAATATGCCCCAACGCCCAAAAAACCCAAACACACAAACAAAGAACCCCCAGGAGGAATCATGAGTTTTATGAGGAACAGATCCTGCCCAGCAAATTTATTTTCCTTTCTGAAAATGGTCCTAGACTACAAACCAGCCTCTAACGTTTCACCAAGTGTAGAGAGACAGACTAGACTAAATTACAGCAGGGAGGATTAGAACGGGGAGCCATTAAGAGTTCTGTGTCTTAGCTAGAAGTGCCTCAGAAATCTGTATTTCCCTGTGCCCTTAACTTCTTATCAATATTTTGGATAAAAGGATAGAGATGACACAAAGCTAAGAAAGGGACAGAAAACATGAAGGAACAGGAATGACGAAAGCCCTAAGCCAAGGTCCAAAACAGCGATTTCTGAAGGACAGGGTGCTGCTCTGGGGACGGCCGGTCCTGGGGTTCCGGACCCTCCCTGACTCTGGACACCTTTTCTCAGTTCCCACAAAGGCTCACAAACACTGGGAGGAATCACTCAGTCCTCGGAACTCCTCAAGTTTCAGGCTGGATGATTTCTTGTAGAGATTCCACAATTCCTTTGAAGGGTCCAAGAGCCCATGCTAAGTCACCATTCCAGGCCAAAGGGCTTGAGGAGCTCAGGGTCAGCAGCTTAAGGAAGGCCCCTGGACAGCTGCCCTTCTCTCAGCTCCGTCCCCTCAAACATGGGCAGAAGTCCCCCTCCAGAAGCAAAATGGCTCTTTCAGCCCCAAGTGGGAAAGGCCGGGCTGCCTCATGGCAGCAATCCTCAGGAACTGAGACCCAGCCCGGCCCCCATGCCCAGCCCCCATGCCCAGCTCTCCCTCCAGAGACATCTTCACTGCACTGAAGCATGGAGCCCTGGTGGGTCTGAATCCGGCCTCTCACTGGCCGGGAGACCTCAGACAAGCCCCTTCCCCTCTCTAGGCCTCAAGGCCCCCATTCATAAAGCAGGGGCTCGTTCCAGATGACCTCTAAGGTCCTCCCTTTGCGCCTCGCAGGGACTCGGTCTGCCCAGGGCCTCCTACCTGTCAGACCCACTTTCTTCCGACAAGCAAAGCAGCGGTTCTTTTTCGATTTGGGTTTCTCAGCTGACTTCTCTTCCTCAGAGGAGCTCTGAGATGTCTCAAGAAGAGAACCTGAGGAGAAAAGACAAACCCCGAGTGACCCCCAGCCCAAGCCCGGCTCTCCCGGTCTCCCCGAGCTTCCCTCTGGGTCGGCGTGGGCCAGCCCCATCCGGACCCCTCCTTGCACGGCCCTTATCCCAGAGGCCCATGGGCTCGGTGGGGGCCAATCTTCCTGCTTTGGGGGAAATCTGATTTCGGCAAGAACCGAATTCCTGGAGAGGAGGGGGTCCTACATGCCGCGGGCCTGCAGGCCGTCTGCTGTGGTGTGTTGCCCACATTCACACTTGAAAGAAATTCAGTCAGAGGGCCAAGCTCTTTTCTACTCGACTTCAAGGACCCCAGGTTAAGAACCTTAATTTAGAATCAAGTCTGGAGAAAAGGTAAGGGGATCCAGCTGGAGAATACCATGCCCTAACACTGAAGGATGCTGCTGAAATCTCTACCTTGATTCCCACAATGATCCTGTGACCAGAGTCACAGCTAGGAATACTTCCACCTCAGGTTGGGGAAAGCGGGGGGCTAGCGACAGCAAGGAGAAGAGATGCATCATGGGAGCGTCACCCAGGAGGAGAGCCCCCCGGCTGCCGGCCCGCCCCCACACAACCTGCTGAGTTACTATGGAAGAAAGGGGAGAAATGACTTCCGTAATGAGGCGCCTCCATGGGGGCGTGACCAGGGCCTTACTGCATGGGCTGCAAGGCTTCTTCAACACTTCATTGCGCCAAGGCGATGACTTTGGGCTCTCCATGGCAGTGCCAGCTAAGCCCAGTCGGGCTCTACCAAACTGTAAGTGCTCTGGGCATGGGCCCAGCGGTGTGCTGCTCCAATCAAGTCAATCTGACAAGCATCTATTAAGTGCTTACTGTGTGCAAACCTAAAACAGCACCTGCTCTGAGGAGCTTGCAGACTACCAGGGGAATAAATGACACTTACTGGCCCGAAGACCAGAGTAACCAAATTCAGCACGGCTCACATCCAGATTAGGCACCAAGAGCTCAATTTGGGGGGAAGGGTAGTAGTGCATACAAACTAATGAAGACCACCTGCTGAGGTGTGAGAGGGACTCCGAGGTGATTTAGTTCCACCTGCCACTTTACATATAAGAAACTAAGAGCCAAAGAGGGCAAATGACCCGCCCCCAGATTACAGGCAGCAAGGCAGATCAGGATTGGAACCGTTGTCCCCTAACTACCTCGGGCCTTCTTCCCATTCAATCACATGGCCACCCTGCCTTGGTCAGAGGAGGCCCACAACTGATGGCATCATGGATCCTAATCTCCCCCAGAAAGCCCCATCTGTGCGTGGGACCTTCTGGAGACATCACGTCCGCTGGTGATCTGGTCCAGACAAAGGCTGCAGTGTCCCACCGGGGAGGAGCAGCGAGTGGACACTGGTAGGGCCACCAGAGGCCTGGGCCCGGGGAGCCTCTGCTACGTCTGGCCTCCAGGCCCACAGTTCTTCCCGCTTCTACACCAGGAGAAGAAGAGCTGCTGGCCAACGACCTTAAAGCTGGGCAATCAGGCCCTGGAACGGATCGTTTGCTCACCGGGTTCCGCTCTTGCAAACACAAAACTGCATTGTGGACAACTGTGCTAACGCCCGCCAGACATCGAGCACCGAGGCCCCTCTTCCTGCTGGCTGCATCAAGTTACCTCAGAGCCTACGGCAGTCAGCCCCCCGGAGGTGCCCTGGGGCCTTCACTTTGGAATGGGACACAGTCCCCGAACCACCTCGCCCACAGAGGCTCCCGGGGAAGGGGCTCAGCAAGCAGTGCGTCCCTCGGCCTCAGTGCCCCCAGGCAGGGGAAGGAGTGCCCGACGGTGCCCCCAACGGGAGCCCTCGGCCTCCCTGCGCCGCCAGTCCTGGAGCTGCTGCTCTGGGGGGGCTAACTCATTTTTTAAGGCAGACCAGGCAAACTTTCCCCTCTCCGGCTGTAAAGCAGAGGAAGGTCACAGAGAACTTTATTTTGTCCTGGAAGTTTTGCGAGGGCCTTTGGCCAAACTCAACAAGTCCCACAGAGTCACCACAGGATGCATCCCTGAGAAGGGACCCTCCCCACAACCTTCAGCTTCTGCCTGGAGAGCCCCAGTCAGGAGAGGTCCATCCCACTTTGGGGCTGACGCTGACATCAAGCCTGAACTGCCCCGTTTGCACTCTGACCCCCTCCGTGTGACCCTCTGGTCGCAGATTCCCCGTGATTCACCAGTCGAACGAGGCTCTGTGGGGATGGCACTGGCCTGGGCGGCACGGCCCCTCCCGGGCCTCCTTCCCCCAGCGGTGGAACGAGCCGGCCTGGCTGATTTCCAGGCCACGACGCCTCGTTCTGGAGGCCTCCCGAGCCGGGACCACCAGCCCTGCAGCCCCCCCCCCACCTTACCTGATGAGGGAGCCGTGGAGACGGCCTCGTCTGCCTGGCTGTGGACGTCTTCCTTCGATATGCTCATGGCGGTCATCTGGTGGGTCACAGGAGTCTGAGAGCTCGACCTGGACACCCGCCAGGAACGTGCACATGCCCGAGCAGGTAAGAGAGACAAGGAGCAAGGTGATCTTGCAGCGCCAGGGAAGGTGGTGGTGGAGAACAATGGTGCCTTGTCCCTGGGAAAGGCAGGGGTGGGGGGCAGAGGGCCCAGGGACACCCAGGGAGGGAAACCCCGGAGACGGCTCACCTGGCGAGGCCCTCCTCAGGTGCAAGGTCTGCCTCCTCCGCACAGGCTGCAGGGAAAGCCTCCAGGACAGCAGGACTGGGGCTGCTGGCTACTGTGGACAAAGCACAATCGGGCCCTGGAGGCTCGGGCCAGCTCTGACCCAGGCTCCATTCAACCCTCCGAGGAGCCTCGCACCGTACTGGGGATTGCAAGAATGGGAGACTCGGCCCCTGCCTTCGAGGAGCTCCCAGTCAAGCTGGAAAACCGCGACAATCAGAGAGGAACCAAGTGTGGAGCTGCAGGGGAGACCAGAGGGGCTCTGACCGAATGGCCCGGACAGAAGTCACGCAGTCCCTCCCCTCTGGACCTCTCCAAGCTCCCCGAGCTCAGCAGCGAGCTCCCTGCGCTCTCTCCTCAAGCTGCCCGGCACTAGGGAGGGAGGAGGTGGCAGCGGCCCCGGCCAGGGAGCCAAAGCCCCGCAGCCTTAGCCTGTGCTGGGCGCCAGCGGCTGCCTCCCTCGCGTCCACTCCTGCACTTTCCTCCAACAGAACAGGCGTTTCTAGCTGGCACACAGTAGGACCTTAGGGAGAACAGGCGTTTCTAGCTGGCACACACAGTAGGACCTTAGAGAGA
>JAJPUD010017832.1:0-30257 GCA_023553655.1 Myrmecobius fasciatus
CTCATATGTTTTGCAAATAAAAAGCTTTATTAAAAAAAGAAGAAGAAATATTTGTGAAAGTTAGAAACCATGTTTTTACTTGAAAATAAGGAACTTTCAATCAAGAGGTAGCATAGCATAGTATAGAACATTCCTGGAATTGAACACACATATTCCTGAGTCCACTATCTCTAATCAGTCTATCATATTTGTTATCTTTTTTACAATTCTATGTAGCACACACAAATAAACAACAAATTATTAGTCATACATATATATTGTGACAAAACAATGCTTCCATATCTATGACATCTTTTTTTGTTTTTTTGTTTTGATTTGTCTTAATTTGGCTTTTCTATCCACTCTATCTACTAATTGTTCCACTTACCTCTAAAAAAACAAAACAAAAAATACTAGAGTTGTACTCAATGGCCTGTAAGCTCTATTTTTTTATCTCATAATAGATTTTAAGATGGAGAAGATCATAAAAATCATCTATTCCAAAACTTGTTATCTTATTGATAAATAATTTGAGTCACAGAAAGAAGTTAAGAAACTCCTGATTTCCCATGAAAAGGCAAAGCTAGGTCTAGATACTTTGATTCCAAAGCTTCCAAAAACTGCATTCTAAAAATATCCCCATTAAATTAGCACACAAATTATTAGAGGTTAGGGTTTTTTTTTCTTCCCACCGAAGGCAATTGGGATTAAGTAACTACCCTTGGGTCACATATCTATAAAGTGTCTGTGGCTGAATTTGAACTCAGGTCCTCTTGACTTCAAAGTCAGTGTTCTATCCACTTCACCATCTAGCTGCCCCAGCATATAAATTGTTGGTAAAAAGCAGGATTTTGCTTTCACAAGTATAACAGACAAATTTGAGGGATCAATATGTTGCTTCAGGCAAAACATATTTAGTCATTCAATTCCTTTGGCCCAATATGACAAATTTAAAGAGTAACCCACTGTATTCTTAATTACCCCTGGTATTGGTATCCTAGAAAAGTCAAATCAAAAGAAAAACCTACTGCAAGGATTCATTTGGGAATTTCCAAATGAGGGAAAATAAAGCTCAAAAGAATTGAAATTATAAAGAAAGATTATTTTGAGTTTATATTTAAACATCCTTGCTATTTTACAAGTGGAAAAATAAGTTACTTTTGAGATAAACCAGTACTCTTATAAACCAATTTTAAGAGTTGCATATTAGAAAGAATGCTATTAAAAATATTGTGGCACATATTGTGTGGACCGTCAACCCCAAAATAGTGATTAACAAAAAAAGGGAAAGATGCAGACCTAATTTTAGATTGTAATGATTTCCTAAGTAATAGAAGGGTCAAAGAAAATGCATAGATACATATATGTGGTTCAGGGACTGATAAGAATTAAATGGCATACCCAAATTTATGGATGCAACTAAAACAGTTCTCAAAGGAAAAATTTCAGAAGAAAATATTAATAAAATGTAGTGGATTAATGAGATTAGTATACAATTAAACTAGTGAAACAAACCTCCACAATAAGCAAAAGTAAAAAAAAGTTTGGAAGAGTACATGTATAATAATTTTGATAATATAGTATCATAAAGCAAACTATTGTTTAAGATTACCAGAAGTCAATAAGCCATTAAATAATTTGATTTTTTAAAATCATTTTCATAAAAAAATTGTGAAGTCATATGAAATTGAGGAAAAGAAAAAACTGTGAGAACTAAAATTATTTCTATTTGCAGGTAGTCATACTTTACTTAGAAAATCAATGATAATATATATAAATAATATTTTAGATAAAATAATAGAAAATAAACTCAATTCATTTCAACATTGTATTAAAAATTCCAATTAAAAATACCCATAAAACACACAACATATCTCAAACAATATTCTAAGGCCCTCAGAACTCATATTACAACTAAAGAACACTCATTTAAAAAAAAAAGAAAGAAAAATAATTGGAGAGAAATTCATTGTTGAGCTAAACAAATATAGTAAAAAATTACAAAACTGGATAAATTAAATATACAAATTTAGCCCCATAATCCCCAAAATGTTAACTTATAAAGTTAGACAAACTACTAATATTGATTAATATAAAAGGCTTCATTTCAAAGGTACATAAAAGAAAATACTCCAGAATTATTAGTCATAAAATTAGTAACTTTAATCCAAATTATCAAGCAAAACTCATCAAAATTATCTGGTTAAAATTAATAGCAATGGAACAATCTAGGTAAAGAAGATAACTAAGATGATACATACAGGAGATCATTGTTTACTAAGCCTAATACCATAAGACCTCATATTTGAAAAGAAATATTCAAATAACTGGAATACAGTTCCAAATCCAATGTTCTACTAGTCCACATTGCCTGTATTAATATATCTAGTACGTAAAATCTCTGGTATGTGTCCCACTTGTCAATCTTTCTTTCCCTCTCTATTATAAACTCCTGAAGAGAATCATTACTTGTTTCCAAGGTTTTCAGTCTACTTTAGCAACCAATCCCTCCAAATTGGTCAGTATGTGGTCTGAAATGGCAAATTCTATCATTTCTTTCTATATCTATTTAGTAATTAAATTGCTATTATGGCAAATCAAAAAATTTATTAGCTTTTCTACTTTCAGCATGTAGTTGACATTAAGCAGATATAAGTGTTTAATCCTCCCCTTCTCTCCCCCCACATACACATACAAATTTTTCTATAACAATGATAGTTTTGTGACATATTTCCTGAAATCTTCATTTAAATCCCCCTTCCAGTCATGTGTTCTATAGTGCATTACCATAACAATATTGGTGGTGTTTCTCCTTTTACTTTTTTGGACTTGTTAGTACTACATTTTATATTATTGAAATCCCTAACCATCCTGATAGACACATGGGATAACATTGACTTTTTTTCTTTAATCACCAAAGACAATATTCATCAAAAGGATCAAAAGATTCTTTGCATACCCACTTTTCACTAATCACTTAAAAAAACAACTATATCCATTTAATATGTCCTTCTATATAAGATAGTGTCACCTTAGGGATTTCCTAAGCATACTATTTGAATTTAATTTTCTTTATGCAATTGGGGTTTATGTTAGTGTTTCCAAAATACTCCATTGATCACATCCCTCCTTAAAGACGGACAAGTTATATTACATAAGCACCAAAGAAAATTAAGGTAAAATAAAGTTCACAGCCTCTATTATAATTGTTCCTTTATTTTTTTCAGTTATTTTAAAGTATTTTCTAAATTACTTCTATCCAAGTTGGATTACAAATTTTGAACATAAAGATTATAGAAGCATTTAAACACACACACAAACACAACTTTTTTTTCTTTTTTAAGAGAAATTGAATGTCAATGTTTGCAAAATAAAGCAGAAGCTTTTGCCCCCTACAGCTATCACTGTTCCCCAAGTGACTTAGCCCATTAGCTCCTTACCTCTAGCACATAGTTGTTTCTCAGGCACAATGGTTCCTCATCACTTTCACCATTTGGCCAGAACACAAAAGCAAATGTCAAGGACCCACAGGCAGCTCTGTTGCCACTTGGCAGCCATCTGTTTAAGGGCAGAGACATGCTAGCCTACTTCCAACAGCTGGATGGAATATTCAATGAGGAATTATCACAAATGTGCAATTCTACCTATAACCAAGAGCCCCCAAAGATATTCACATTTCTGTTTCTCTTCTCTACTTCTTTCTCCATTCTTACAGTTTGCAGTAGTTCTAAATGATCTATGAGAGCTGCTGGTTTTGTATATTTCCTAACTAGGATCAGACTTTTTAATCACTCCCCTCCCCATTCCTAGAAGAGTTGTCAGCAACACTGACTTTTGCTCCTTTAACAATGATCATCACATTGATTTCCCACCTGGCCATTTGAAACTAGAGGGGGGAAGGGAGGGAAAGCCAAATAAAGGAGTAATCAGAACACAATCAGGAAAGGTTAGTACAACATCTGCTTTCCTATCATGAATCTCTATATTTTACTTTGAGATTTTCTCCTGTATTCAACCATACATTAACATGCTTTTTCCTTAGAAATCTACTGCTTAAGGCCAGACAACAAAACATTTGAAGCAGTTGAATAAGTAGTTCAAACATGGTTATATTTCAGAGGGGAAAAAAATCTCTGCATATTAACAGGACATCTGGCACCTCCTAAAGAGAAGCTGTGGTTAGTGAATAAAGTTCTGCCTATACTCTATTATTTTTTTCTTGGTATATCTAATCTTTTCTTTAAAAAGATAGACTCTCATACATGGAATTCCCATTAATTGACTCTTACAAGTAAATTGGACCTTTTCTACTAGTGTCAAAATATTCAGGAGAAGACTGAAAAATCTAATCAAGGATTCAAATTTCAGAAAAAAAAGTGTCACCAAATACATGTTCAATGGAATTTTTCAGTCAGTCAATCAACAAGTATTTATTAAGTACTTACTGCATGGTAGACACTATTGCAAAGATTTGTAATAGTCATAGATTTGGGGGGTACAAATCTCCAAATGAAGCAATTCTTACTCTTAAGGGAGTTATGATCAACTAGGGGTAGATATGCCATTTATATAAATAACTGGAAAGTGGAAAGGAACAATGTGGATAATTAATTCTCAGGAAAATTCAAGGAAGGATCAATTACATTTCAGATAGGGAAACTTTATATACTTTATATAGGGAAGGAAGGACTTTATAGGGGAAAGTACACCTGAAATGGATTTTACGGGGAAATGATTTCAAAAGAGTGAAATGATGTGAGCACCTTCCAAAACTTCATATAATAGGATTCTTCCCCAAAAGAAGGAGATGGAATAGAGCAGGGCAAGATCAGCGAATAGTAAATCTTCCCTTTTTGGCTAGAAGGTAAGATATGTTCAAGTGAGCAATGTAAAATAAAGCTGGGGAACTAAATTGGAGCCAGATGGTGGAAGAATATTTGGAAAACACAGATGATTGAAATAATTTTTCACTTTTGAATCCATATGTTCTGTATTAGAGACCACCTCATTCTCTTCATTAGTTGCAGTAGAATGGTTCTCAATATTCTTCATCTTATTTTCAGTCTTTGTCCCAAATTTCAAAGGGTCTTTCTCTTTCCATCTCCACAGGTAATTTTGTGTTAGCATAAGTATTTCAAAGTAAAAGATATAGTTTTTAGGAATCAACACATTAATAGCCTGTAACCTAGATTCTAGAAATTCAAGCTTGTAAAAAAGTACTAATAAATAATGGCTAATAAGAAGGAAATTGTTTAGGATATTCTGCATTTTCTCTTATTTAAGTGTGAATTTAAAGACACAAGTAGGAAAGTTATATTTTCCAGAAACCAGTGTGCCAGATACAATACACAGAAAATAAAATGGTCTAATTGACCATTTTGTGTAAGCAAAGCCTTAATATTCTTAATCTTTTCCCTTGATCTCTTCCACATAATCAAAACAGCTACATGGCAGAGTGAATAAAATATTTGAGGTACTGAGTCAGAAATACTCATCATCTTTTTGAGTCCAAATTTGGCCTCAGATATTTATTAGATATATCATCCTGGGCAAGTCACTTTACTCTGTTTGCCTCAGTAAAATGAGCTGGAGGAGGAAATGCAAACCATTCTAATATCTCTGCCAAGAAAACCCTAAATAGTTTTACCAAAAATAGGGAATGACTAAATAACAATGATTTTGGTCATTTGTTTGGTTCCTTTAATCTTTAAAATTGGAAATCACTCTGCCATTCTCTTATTCTAGTGCTTCATTATGGTTCTCAAAGGCAAAAGACATTCAAAGGCAAATTTTTATAATTTCTTCCAATATGGAAAGAATAATAAAATTTAGAGCTAGAAAGAAATATTAGTTATCAGCAAGGAAAACTCATTCCATATATATGTATATATATATATATATATATACACATATATATATGTGTGTGTGTGTATACACACATATATATGTATGTATATACACATACACATATACATGTGCAAAATTCCAGTGATGTACTACCCCTTTGGCATGCAAAAACTAGTTTTCTTAGGTTCTAAGAAAATAAGCAACAGATATTTGTCCACAGGTATCAGATTATTTTGTTGTTGCTGCTATTGTTGTTGTTGTTTTTAACCTTAGCAGTAAGGATAAATGCTGCTGTGGTCAGTTTCTAATCTATGTCAATAGAGATAACCAGAATCATTTTACTTCAGCAAAAATTAAAACAAATATTTATTGGAGAGAGTTACTATTAGGTAGGCAGTACAAAAATCATTATACTATATATGCTTCATAGATATACGTAACTGAGCCTATACTTCAGTACTGGTTCGTACCGGATGATAAGACCAGCAGCCTCAATAACTGCTTGTATATTATAATAATTCTTGCCATGGAAGCTTTTGTTCATATCATTCGAGACAGTGCTAGAGAGTTTCCTATTTTCGTTATTCATCAGTCTAGAATCCTAATGAAAATGTTTTTGGCAAACCTCTCAACTAACTCAAGATAAATCCCATGCAATATTAGCGAGGATAACAATGATAGTTCTGATCATGTGAAACTGGAAAATGACACTGTCAAGCCAGATTCTTCAATGAACTCTATCAGAACACTGTTGTCATCACAGAAGCTATTAAGGAAACTAGGGTCTAAGCTATACATTTTGGATACAGACATATTTCAGAAAATAAAGAATTTGAAGAACTTATTCAGATTAAGATAGAAAGATAAATAATGTAGGGAAGCTCAGTTCTCTCTCATATACTCTGATAATAATATAAAAGAAATATCACATTAAATAATGACCATCCTATACAAATGGGAATATCAAGAAACACTTCCATCTTACCAAGACCAGACAAAAAAATGTAACCACATGCTGTGAGTAGAACAAGTTTTCCACCTGAATAGAAAATAAAAGCTCCTGAGAATAGGAACATCAAGTTCTCACTTTAGTTCCCATAGGGAGAATGGAAACTGGCAGAAGCCTGATTGATTAGGCAGCTAATGAGGAAAAGAGGGGTAAGAGATCAAAATGATTCCCTGACTGAGGAAGATTGAGAAGCTCATAGCATTGCTTTGGCAGGCATTAACAACAGAATAAATCTGGTCAGAGACAATAAACCTGCTAAGAATTCTTTTAACACATATCTGTGGAGGTGAAAGTGAGAAGCATGAACAAAAGAAGTTGAGGTGAGAACAAAACAAGACTTGACCAGTCCATACAAACATGTGAGATAATTTTCCCTGTTCCTCCAAACCCTTTCTCATTTCCCATTTTCCCACTGTCTCTTTCTCATTTTTTCTTATTTATTTTATTCCATTAAAAATAATTATTTTATCCCAAAATAATAGACTCACACACATCTCTTCTAAGAAAACTCTTAACTCATTTAAAGAGGATAATGTTCTGGGGTTATATATATATATATATATATATATATATATATATATATATATATATATATATATATAATTTTCCCATTTGGCAATGTAAACAATGTAACCTTAGCAAGAGTTTCATGATTTTTTATCTTTTTTATTCCATCCCTTGAAAGAATGTGGGATGAGGCAGACTGCTTCTGGCACAAATTTCTCAAATCAAGAACTAAGTCTTTAAAATAGAGGAAAACATTCAAACACTGTGAATAACTACAACAGTCAAAAGATGTAGAGGAGACACTAGCTTTAAAAAAAAAAATCAAGTGGAGCTTCAGGTGAAAACATGACTTGAAAGAAATGAAGCAGAAGGTGCTTTATTTTTAAATGAAGTCCTAAGTTTGGGAAATGCATAAAAATCCATATTATTCAACAGGGGATTGAGGAGCGGGCAGAAGGTAAGAGAAATGGAAAGATGATATGAGGAATGGCAGATTAAAGGAGGTAGTGGTCAGAAGCAAAATATACTTTTGGGGGACCATAATGCAATAAAAATTACATTGAATAAAGGCCATAGAAACCATAGATTAAATTTAATGGGAAGCTAAATAATCCAATCTTAAATAACAAATATGAAAGAAGCAAATCTTAAAAGGCAATCAATGATTTCCTTAAAGAGAATTAAAATGAGACAACATACCAACATTTGAGCAATTCAGCCAAAAGCTACTTATCTGAAAATGTATTTCTCTAAACATTTAAATAAATTTTTAAAAGTTTAATTAATTGGGCATATAGCTAAAAACTGAGAAAGTATGAATTGAAAATTCCCAATTATACGCCAAAAAAGAAATCCTGAAAAATCAAAGCAGAGATGATTAGAATTGAAAGCAAAACCAAAAACTGAATAAATAAAAAGGAAGCTGGTTCTTTTGAGGGTGGGGAGCAAAAGTAATAAAATATGTAAAACATTGGTTAATTTGATTTTTTTAAAAGAAAGCCAAGTCCCTAGCATCAAAAATGAAAATGGCAAATGTATAATCAATAGAGATGAAACTACAGCAATTATTAGAAGCCATTTTATCCAATTGTTTGCTAATAAAACTGACTAAATGAAATAGATTAACATTTATAAAAATAGATTGCCTGATTAACAAAAGAACCTTTCTTAGGAAAATAAATTAAAAAGCTATCCATGAGTTAAGGAAAAAATACATAATACAGATGGATTTATAAGTGTTTTCTACCAATCACTTAAAGAACAATAAATTCCAATATTATATAAACTATAGCATAGAATAAAGAATGAATCCCACCAAATAAATTCCTTCTACAATTTATATAACAAACATGTCTTTCATTACTAAACCAAGGGGAGAAAGAGAACTATAGATTAATTTCTCTAATAAATATTTATGCAATTTTAAAGTAAAATATTAGTAACATAAAGATAATATAGTAGGGGTAGCTAGGTGGTGCAGTGGATAGAGCACCAGCCCTGAAGTCAGGAGGACCTGAGTTCAAATTTAGTCTCAGACACTTGTAGTATTATCTAAAATTAAGAACAAGCTTTTTGTGTAATGGGAATGTACTAAAAGCCTTTGCAAGAAGATCAGAGGTGAAATAAGAATGTCCATCACCATCATTTTCATTTAAAAATGTACTAGAAATGCTAGCTATTACAGTAAAATAAGAAAATGAAATTGAAAGAAAAAACAATAAACAAAAAATTACTTTGCAGAAAATATGATAGTATACTTAGAGAATGTGAGAAAGAATTAAAAACCTAGTTGAAACAATCATTAAATTGGGCAAAGTTTCAGGATTTAAAATAAATCTACATAAAGCATCAGCATTTTTCTTATTAATGACATAACCTAGAAAGAAGAGAGAGAAATAAAAATCCTAGTAAAAATAACATATATTATATTTTGGATTCTATTTTCCAAGAAAAGTACTAGAGCTATATTAGCATAATTAGAAAACTCTACACACACACACACACATACATACACACATGACAGATATAAAATAATTGTTTATAAGTAGCCCAAGATGATATAATAAAAATGGCAATTTAAACTAAATTAATTTACTTATTCAGTAACTTACCAATCAAATTACCAAAATATTTTGTAGAACTAGAAAAATTAATAACAAAATTCATCTCACATTGGAAACCAAGATAAGGTTAAAATAAGTACACAATTCAGACATTCAGACATAAAGAATAATATTACAGACAAATTATGGGACCCTGGAAGGAATTACTTCATTAATTAATTAATTCATGTTGTTGCATTCAAATCTGACCCCAGATACTAGTTCTATGATCATGTTTGCTCAGTTTTCTCATCTGTAAAATGAGCTGAAGAAGGAAATATAAAACTGCCCCAGTATCTTTCCCAGGAAAACCCCAAATGAGATCATGAAGAGTCAGACATGACTAAAAATTGAATAAGAAGGACAAACGAATTACAAGAGTTTATAGAAGAAATGAAACAAGTGATACCTAGTGATGCCTAGGGAGTAAAGAATTACAAGGAGAATTTCATAAAAGATAGGAAGACTAATACTCTGTTAATGTAACTGAGTATTGATCCAACCACTGTGGAAAGTTTAAAAGAAATTTGGAACTTTGAAATGATATTTTAAAAGTAACTAAATCATTCATTGTCCCTAACCAAAAATATCATCCTTTGACATATATTGTAAAGAGAAAAGGCATAAGGAGGACACACATACTCACATACATACATACACATTCATGCATATGAGTGCATATTTGTGTATTCATACACATACAAATGAATCTATATGCATATATTCTTATTATACATGCTTATATCAAGCATGTATAGTATTCTTTTCAGATTAACAAAGAAGTAGGAATTAAAAGGATATTGTTTAATTGAAGAATTTTTAAAAATTGCATTGTATAGAATAGAATAATATTTCTCCATAAGAAATCACAAAAGGAATCAATTTCAAGGAAACCTGGGAAGAATTTGTATAAAATAATTAAGATTAAAGTGGAGCCAGAATGATTTTTACAATAATGACTATATTATAAAAATACAAATTTGAATGATGTTAAAAAAACAAACTTTGATACATATTATAATTAAGTGCAACTCTAAAAGACTAATGCTGAAACACTGGCTGGGAAGAAAGGTCTAAGAGTAAGAATGAGACATATTTTTGAAAATTGTAAATGCATGTATCTATTTTGCTTGAGTATGCTCATTTGTTTCAATAGAATATTTTTTAAAAATATATTTTTGTCAAGGAATATTGGGAGACAGAGTGGAGTTAAAACTATATCTTTAAAAGAACAATGTGTTGGGTTTTTTAAATACATAGAGCAGGAGATTGAAAAGGAAAATACAGGAAAATATGATATCTTTGGAACTAATGTTCTGAATTTATTATATATCTAATGAAACTACTCTGTATTGATAATTGTGGACTTGTACTTCCTCATTCTTTCCTTGTTCTTTCTAAGGAAAAATATTTATATTTGATATTGTTTGTAAAATTTAGAATGATGAAGTGGATTTTTTAAAATTCTAATTTGTTAATCCAGGTTTTTACTTTTGTAGAGATATGAAGAGCAGATGTGGACACTGACAGTTCCTGTTCATTTTTTGAACTGATATATATGTGTATCTATTTTGCATGATTATTCTTATTTGTCATAAGTACGGAGGTCTCTTAAAAAAAGCAGTGAGAGGACATTTGGGAGAGATTGGAAAGTAGTGCTAGTGCTATTGAATATGGGAAATAACAAAAAGAAAAAAGTAATTTAAAAATTCACAGAAGAGAACAGAAAGAAGTTCAGGAAGATATAAACAAGAACAGTAATATTGGAACTGCCATGTTAAATTTAACATATACTTAAAATGCAAAAGGATATGTACTTTATTCATTGTTATTATACTAAGCTTTTCTTAGAGACAAGTTCATATCAATTGAAGAATTCCAAATTCACAATAAAAGAAAATAATTAAGTAAAGAAACTCCCAAAACAACAGAAATTGTTGTGTGTAAACTCTCAGCCTGACCTCCAAAGATGAGGGTTTTGAAATTCATTTTCTGAAGACTGATATCAAGAAAGGAAGAATTAAGGTAGATCTTGCCTCATTATCAACTCACATTAATATTGTACATTAATAATATATGTAATATATGTAATCTGTAATAAAATACCTATTTGTAATGGGATAATTATGCACTTTCTCTTGAGGATATTATACTTTTTGTTTAATTTTATATTTATAATAATAGAATTCCATTTTAGAATCAATTAGGTTAAATGGTCCTTATGTCCATGATAGAAGAGAAAAGAAACAAATAACTGGTACTTTTCTACTGTTAATTCTGTAACAGTTAGAGAAGACTTGTGGCTTTTTAATTGACCAAATTAGTTACTTGCTACAGAAACCCTGAGTTGCCTTACTAATTCTTCCTTGCCAATCTCTAATATCAAAACATACCCCAACCTGAGCTTCACCCAATCTCATATCAACAAATTATCTCAAGAATTTTTCCACCATATATTAGCCTAATTTGGAGTTCCCCCTTCTACATCTGGAATATTTCCTACTCTCAACCAAGTCCATTATTAAAGTTTATAGTGTTGCTACCTAAAGCCCAAATTTGAGCATGTTCCCTCCCCAAGACATCTCTCCTTCTTGGTTTATGTCGCTTGCATAAAGTAAACGCCTCTTTCTATAATGATATGATATATGCTTTGGTTTTGCCTACTTGCTGTGTCACATAATAATAAAGTTCTTAATTATAACATCTCTCCAATTACCTAATATTCTAACAATCCCTAAATCCAGATATGTGCTTTAACATGAGTCAGGAGGTCAAATAATTCATATATGCATATGCATGTATATAAGAAACACACAAACATATTTATTTTCTTATGCTTACTAATAACAATTAGGCTTCTGCAAAATCAACAGGATTTTATAATGTTTCTTTGAAGTATCTTGTTATCTGGGCAAAATAATCTGCTCTTGAATATATCTGTGCTTATTTATCGCCTGCTTGGAGGAAGTGAGGAGGTAAATGAAAGTATAAAAATTTGGTATAAATAATAAGAATAAAGTAAAAAGTAAAATAAAGTAAAAAGTACACAGCAGAGACAAAAGAATTATATGCAAAAAGCAAGGGAGATATGGACACATGAACCTAATGTCTTCTATTAATATACATGCTGTCTTGAAATGGAAATTTATAGGTGTATATTTTGAATACTCTCCTAATGTTTTACCGGGCAAATGATAATGTGTTTTTTTCCTTGTCTTTTTAAATTTTGCTTTTTCTTATTTTAAATACACACACACACACACATACACATGTGTGTGTGTTTGTGTGGTAGGTGTGTATATATGCATGTATATGGGGAACTTTGAGAGCTTATCTACTCTATCCTTCTGTCCTGGGACAAGAGTTGATACAATACTACCTCATCTTTAATCATTTAGTATGTAGATGGTTTTACACATTCTTAAACATATTTAATTAATAAAAAGCATCTATTTTGTACACACTATGTCAGGTACTGTGAAAAGATATTTCAATTGTCCTGAGAAACCTTGTGTATTGTTACTTGTTTTCCATTTCCAACTTCAGAATTTCTTCCTTCCTTCCTCTCTATCTTGCTCTGTCTCTTTCTCTCTCTGGCTCTGTCTCTGTGTCTCTTTATCTGCATGCATGTGTGCATGCATGTGTCTCCCTCATTGCTTGTATTTCTCCTTTTCTTTGTCTCTCTGTCTCTGACTTTCTGTGTCACTATCCCTGTCTTTCCCCTCTATTTATTCATCTTAATTTTTCTCTTACAATAATCAGCAATTTCAAAGTCAGCAAATTAAAAATAAATTTAAAATGAAAAAATCTTGATTTAAAAATAATTTTAAAAATTAAAACATTGAGAAAGAATTCCCAACAAAAAGATATAGTTTATAATATGAAAAGATAATAAATATAAACAATAAAAAATTGAATTAAACACAGATGAGTGCTATACACTTGGCTGAAGCCCAACAGTTGGTGTTTTGGTCCAGTTGACATTCTCTGAAACTGTTTCCACATGAATTAATGGATCTGCTGGTTATCTCTTACAATGAGAAAAGTATTATCTTGGGGAAATAACCAATAACCAATAAGACAAAAGCATGGCCATAAGGTATCATGGACATATTCCCCCTTATGTATTTGTGCATGCATAGATATCCGTGCTTTTTTAAAAAAAAATCTCTCAACTAATGGAAATCCTACAATACTAAAAGAAATCATAAATCAATACAATCTTGAAGAGCTCCAAATTATACTTGTAAGATAGTTCTATATGACCCTTGAATGATCAATATTTATGATTCCTCAAAGATATCATTATTCCATTATATATAAAACTACATAATATCACTATAAGGACTTTCTATGAAAAAGATGTGATGTTGTTTTGGAAAATGCTTTTATTTGTGTGTATCATGGACCTCTTTGGTAATTTGGTAAAGACAGTGTATCTCTTCTGAGAACTTATTTTTTAAGTAATTGAATAAAGTACTATGTTTCATTTAGATGTTAGTGAAAATAAAGGAATATTTTCCTCCCATCTAAGTTCACAGATACTTTTTGGTGAAACCCTAGATAAAACTCTTAGGAACCAGATTTAAAAAAAAACCTTTACCTCTACCTCAATCTAGCCTCAAAATATAAAGGCATCACCCAAATCCACATATAAGAGGAGTAAGCTCAGAACCCCAATAGCTAAGAGACTTCTAAGACACTACAAGCCACTGAAAGTGAAGAAATCTAAGAAAAATAGAGCAATGACTAGATTTCTTCCCATTTTATAATGCTTCATTTTTATAACAGAATTTCTTCCCTTCAGTCTTTCAAGTCTTGTCAAGGAAATGTGATGAACGAAAATTCCCAAGAACCTGAGTTTCTGGGTAATTAATAATACATTTATTAATTAGGATTACCAGTTTTCAATAAAATTATGATCATTGGTTTCTTTCAAGAAACAAAGATACCTCTTTCTCCTCTCCTCCCACCCTCTACCCCCAGTAGAAATACTGAGCCATAAATATCTTTCTAAAAGGGAATGCTCCTGTCAAGTGAAAATCAACCCTGACCAGTCAATATTTAATGATGGGCTGAGTTAGAAGTCTTCAAGTCCTACCACTGGGCATGTAGCTTGATTATGAGACTCAGGATCCTTCAGCAATCTGGACAGGAGAATCTGTATCTTTCAGAAATCACTGGTTGGATTTTTCCTTCATGAACTGGGTCATCCTAAACTGTAATGGAAGGATACAAGAAGAGAGGTTCCTTTTCCCAAAGTAAAGACTCACTTAGAAAATTATTTCTATAATCTAAATAAAATTAGATCTTCTAGTTGGGTAGGATATTGCTGCCCAATATTGACTAGCATATTCCTTGAAAGCAAAGAATAACCTCATCCGTCAGTCATGTCCTTCACAAAATGATTTTAAGAAGAGCTGGTCCTTAATGAGGAAATTGAGCAGAAAAGCCTGGATCACAAATAAATAATTAGTTATTAATGTGAGTTTTATAATTTCTCTCAGCAGTATATAAGAAAAAAAAAAGCAGGCAACACAAACTTAAGGAATATATAAACACAAATATGAAACACTTTTTTTTTCAAATAAATAAAATTCCCTTATTATTTATAATGAAAGACATCAATTTGAAGCAAAGTGGCACAGTTAATAGAGAATTCAAATCCTGGATCTACCAGTTCTTACAGGGGTGACCTAGGCAACTTATTTCTCATATCTGACCCTTATTTTCCTCAACTGTAAAATGAGGAAGTAGACTTCAAAGCTATAATCTGATGAAGCAAAGCATACCAACAAAAATATAGCAGAACTTATCTTTATCTACTACAAGTAAAGCCTTTCCTTTAAGTGGGTTGCTGCCATCCTAACCCTTAACTTCAAGGCCCTCTAAAATAATGATCACAATTGAAATTAGACAGTGCTTACAGAGATTACTCGGGCACCAAGATCAAGAGAGATTTAAGAATGTTGGTTTTCCTTGTTTGATGGCAGGGCTCCAATTTGGGAAGCTGCCCATTTCTAAAACAATAAGGAAGTGAGACTCCATTTGTTATTTTTTCTCTCAGTCTGACTACCTAAATAAAATGAAAAGCAACACCCACACCAGGAAAGATCCGTTACAGACAAAAGAAGCCGTGGCAGCAATGACATTTTCAGCTGCTAAACATGCCGTCATTCAGTCTGGTAAGGAGGAAAAAATGTCTATTGGGAATGTGATTCAAGCAGCTGCCTTCTGAACAGAATAGTGAACAAAACCAATTTAGAAATCCAGGGAAAAGAAAGAAAAGAGCAGAAAGTATAAAATGATTCATTATTTTCCGGTAGTATTCATAGTGATCAAGTTGTTTTTTTTTTTTTTTCATCTTACTCCATCTTTCTCCATATTTTTTTCTCTCTCAATCCCTCTACTATTGACAGAGTTCTCTTTTACATTAGAAAAGATGGTATTCCTTCCTTTTTCTTTCTGAAATTGTATTTCCTCTGATCCTGGGGTCATGTTCCTATGTCACACCAGGAAAAAATTATATTAATTCTTTTTCAGATTTCAGAATTAGAACCTTACAGATCACCCATTTCACCACTCCCACACTCACTCTGAGCAAGAGCAGTAGTATGCATGTTAAGTGATTTAGTCAAGGTCACAAAATGAGGAAGATTCAAACTCAAGTCCTCTGATTCTAACTAATATACTTTCCACTATTCTATTCTGCCTCCATGTAGCAGGATCCTGGAAATCATGGAGATTCAATTCAATGAATGAGGCAGTAAGGCTGGGTTTACATCCAGGCAGACAGCAGTTCTGTCTGAAGAATGTTCAGTTCAATAGATGTTCAATCTGAGTGGCCATGAAGACTGACAATATTTCTACATTGGGCAGTGTGACTGGTTACCCTAAATCAAGATAGATTATTAAGAATGATTAAAATTTCCTACTTAGCTTTTGCCACAACATCAGACATGTCTTTCCCAATATGTAATTTCTTCAGAAAAAGAAAAGTATAATGTGTCATAGGTCATTATGTTAAAAAAAAATACCTGAAATTTCACTAATGTCTCTCAAAACACTTCTCCTGGGATGCCTTATTTAATTACTCCCATTTATAGAAACCTCTTCCTCTCAATAGTTACACCAGTGACTAAACCAGTCATTAATTTCTATATACTTTCATGCTGTTAATTATCTTTTCACATATGCAATCATATGCATATGCATATACATAATCATACTGCAAGATCCTTGTGGGTAGACTTTTATTATTTACTCCACTGTATAGTCACCATATTCAGAAAACTTACTTGCCCATAGTAGATGGAAAATCCATTATAGTAAATGTATGATTAGTTAGATTATGGAAAGAAGCCATTCTTTCTAATTTTTCCACTTGAATGGGTAAGTCAATGAGAAAATGGTTACTTTTAGGTCTGGAGTCACACTCTTTCTTTTCCCCTCTTTAAAATAATCTTAAGCAAGCTACCACTTAGTCTCTCTCAGCCTCAATTTAAATATCCGTAAAACATAAATAATAAATAATAGCTACTTCAAAGGGTTACTGTGAGAAGCAAGTGATATATAAAGTGATGAGCAATCTTTAAAGTAATATTTATGAGCTATTCTAATATTTGTTTATATAGAGGACTACATTCTTAATTTTTGTCCCTAAAGTGTATTATTTCTTCCTAATACTTTCAATCCTTCCAGATTAAGTGTTCTTGTCAATTGTCAATGTTAATTTTCTTTACATCATGTATATAATTATGTATATACTTGCCTTCTCTCTTCTAGAATATAAGCTTCCTTAAAGCAATGATATTTTCATTTTCACCAGAATAGCCACAACCTGGCATATTATAAATACTTTAGAAATGATTGTAAATTGCTTTTATGTGAAATTATATGAATTGTCTTTTAAAAATATTTATTTTTAATACACATTGCTTTATGAATCATATTGGGAGAGAAAAATCAGAGCAAAAGGGAAAAACCATGAGAGAGATAGAAAAATAGAAAAAAATGGAGCATGTGTTGATTTACATTCAGTTTCCATAATTCTTTTTTTCTGGATGTAAATGGCATTTTCTGTGCAGTCTATTGGGATTGCTTTGGATCATTGAACCACTGAGAAAAACGGTCTTTCATAATTGATCATCACACAGTCTTGCTGTTATAGTGTACAATGTATTCCTGGTTCTGCTTGTTTCATTCAGCATCAGTTCATGTAAATCTTTCTAGGCCTTTCTAAAATCAGTTTGGTCATCATTTCTTATATAACAATAATATTCCATTATCTTCATATACCACAACTTGTTTAGCCATTCTCCAAATCTCATTTTTCAATTCTTTGCTACCAGAAAAAGAGCTGCTACAAACATTTTTGCACATGTGGGTTCTTTTCCCTCCTTTATGATTTCCTTGGGTTACAACCCAGTAATGACCCTGCTGAGTCAAAGGGGATACACAGTTTTATGGTTCTTTGGGCATAGTTCCAAATTGCTCTCCAGAATGGTTGAAACATTTTATAACTCCACCAAGAATGCATTAATATCTCAGTGTATCAATTGTCAACAGCAATTTTGTGAATACTTTCCAATACTTCTATAACTTAGTAGATGGTCTTTGAGTCATGTGGTCCAAAATAAATTATCTAGTCTGTCTGGTAACAAACTTCTCTATATTTAGCTAAATTGGTACATTAAAAACAGATATATGAGGTGTCTTCAAAATTTAATAACTTAAAACTCATGTAGACTATGGAAATACCCTCTATACTTTTTCACTGGAATACTATTTAAATACTATTTATCTGCCTGGATATATGGACTTGGGAGTGTTTATTTCTGCTTTATACTATTTGTCTTCACTTTTCTGTGACAGACATGATTCACAAACCAATGAAAAATTAGATCAACTTGGTAATCATTAAATAAAGTAATGCATTTATTCAGAGTCATAGAATTGAAATTTGGAACAATGCACAGAAAAGTTCAGTGAAAGGGGTTAAAATCCAAGGTTACATAGACTCAGAAGGTAGATAGAACAGCAGTTCACAAGTTATTTTTTGTAAACTCATGGAACTTTTGAAGAAAAATCATAAGATCTGTTTAGGCCACTTATAACCATCAGAGGAAACCTGCTAATTGGACCCTAACCAGGGTCACCTTTAGGGGAAGCAAAATAGCTTAACTATGAAAAAGGAGGGGTGTTTGGAGTGTTCCCAAGGAACCAAACCAGTTACAAACAGCAGTTCTCAGCTGAGATTTCCTAGAGTTTATTTGGTGATAATTAGAAATTGCTTGTCAGAACAGGATAAGGGTGGTAAAGTTTCCTAGGGATTGATAAAATCTTCATTTAACCAGGAGTTTGAACCTTGATAACCATGGATCCAGGACTACATGTGGGCTAATGCTGTAGCCAGCCAGATTTGAATGGAAGTCCTGAGAAGTTCAAGGTAGATTTTGGTTTGGGACCTAGAACTGTGCTTTAAGGAAGCAGAATTAAGCTATGAAGCTAATCACCTTCCTTTCCCTAAAGAATACAATGGTTCAGAAGGAAAAAGAGATTATGTCTCCCATTTGTTGGGAGGAATAAGTTTGTGTATTTATGATTAATTACCTTTTTAATTATCCTCTTTGCAAAAGCTATGAAAATGCACAAAGCTGGGTTATACTAAAATAAGGTCCTTAAATACTTTTGCTTTATAGAAGGCCACTCTAGGAGTAAGAGAAAAATGTCTAAACTAATGTCACTCTCTCATATGTGGTCATGTTATTATGAACAACCAGCTTCCTTAAAGACACTATATGACTGGCACTAGTCTTTCAAGCATTTAAGCAGATATTTATGCCAGAAGAGAAGGGGTGGGATCTGAAATCTCCAGGAAACAAATTTAACAATAACATCATGATTATGAATGTCTTTGTTTTGTTTTTTTTCTCTTCTACTAAGTTATTATATCACATTGTAAAGCAAACCAAAGTATGAAAAAAAGACTTTCACCTTTCTCTCACAAACTTAAGGATAAAACTTCAAAGTAAGTAATGTTAATTCCCTATACTCATTTTGAATGATTGCAGAGACTCAATGTTCCAAAAAGATACATATTGCTCTCTTCTCAAATCTGGTAACAATATTCCAATTTCTGGACTCATTTGTAGGTAATAAAACCTAAGTATGGCAATCATCTCTATAATAAGGTCCTGAATGGTGGGTGTTGTTGGCAGAGAAAAACTGAAGAATTTATTTTTTTTCCCCCTGGGGCATGCAGGAGGAATGCTCTGATTATGGAGATCAATTTAGTTCTGTGGCCCCACTCACTGGAGGTAATCCACTCTGAAATCCAAGTTATGTCAAATCCCTGAAGTTAAATTCTCCCTATAAGACACTTTATACCCCATGTCCTCCTTTGGGTCAGTCTACCAGGATACTCTGCTTTGTACTGTCTTTCCCCTTCTTCTTCCCCTATATCACATGGTACCTCCCCTAACTCCATTATGTTTTCCAACCCTAGTTCACTCTTTTAGGGTGCTAAATGCCTTTCAGTATTTAATCTGCCTGGCCAAGGGCATGACCCAACCTCAAGGGGTACTCCCTTTGTATTGGGTAATTTTGAGTTCTACTGAGGAACTTGTCTTTCATATGCTCTCCCACTTTATTTCATATTTATCATTCCGGGTGTCTATTGAATTCCTCTACTTTGTCTGTAACCTATTTCTCTAAATAAATATAACTTTTGGCAAAGAAAATGGCCATTGTGAATTCTTCACATGACCAAACTCCAACTTTTGGTGTTTGCCATCATTTGGAACCAAACCTCACATCATAGATTACAGCATCTGGAAGGTCAACATTTGTTTTCACCTGATATCTTGAAGTACCCCTTCTTTGAGCATATAAGGATAGTTGTTCAAAATCATTATCCCTAAACACATGAAACATACAACAGATATGCATAATACAGCACAATATTGCTCAGGCAAAGATGCTTATTGAATGGCATGAGCTGTGAAAGCTGTCTAACAAGATGGAGACAATGTTCTAAACACTGAGTGAAAGTTGGCTGTGTTCCCTGGCCAGGTCTCTTTCTCCAGAAATCACATGGTTTACAAGGAGTGGGACCTTTGCTTTGTGAGACTAAGTTTGGTCCACCTTAGCATTGAAAATGCTATATAAGGTAATTTAGTAATCCTTAAAGATGTGGTTGGGTTGAAAATTTTTCCTCATTTATGACTTAGAATATGAGGTCATTTGTCCTGTCTAATCAGGGCAAAGATGCAGCCTACAGGAAGGGTTAGCCCAGTTCCCTATATAATTCTTGTCTGTTAACTGGGTCTTGCCTCTTCTTGCTTAGAAACTTGTGGGGGGGAGGTATCCTTTCTCAGATCATAATAAAATTCCTTTCTGCTTGTGCCTTGAGAAATCTCCTTAATTTATTTGAGCCGATGGTCTTGTCCCACACATTATATTTTGGTAGAGGGACAAATGAAATAGTTTAGAAAGTAGCATTTAAAAAGATTTGAGACATAATTTCTAGATAATTTGATAATTTTATTAATAATGCCAGCATTTTAATAAAAGTATGGTCATTTGGCCATCTCTCTTTTAGACCAAAGAAAATTATGACAGCAGATTCACAGTTTATGAGACCTCTGAAGAGTCAGTTTTCCCCAAGGTGGGAATAAACCCTGATTAATGATTTATGAGAAAATGAATATTACAATGAGGAGCTGAGACTGACAAAGTTCCTTGGATCTAGACACTATCCATTTATCCAGACTACCCCCAGATTTGGACAATTTAGACAAAGAAGTCTGTCTCTACCAAAGCTTAATGGGATTCACCTTATATAAGAGATTTCTTGTGAGGTGGGGTGGGGTTGAATAGAGGAGGTTAGCTCAACCTTTGAAGACTGAGTTCTTGAAATAAAAATAGAAAAGGGAGGAACTTTGAACTTTTCAAGATCATTGTTTATTAATCATCACCTCTCCCAAGAGTTTTGCTTGGACTTGACTCTGGTCTCATTCCTCCCTGGAAACTATATGACCAGAAGCAAAGGACTTCCCACAAGAACAGATTTTTAAAAATTTGTGGGGAGGGGTGGGGTAAACTTTTTTTTTTTTTTAATCAGAAGTCACAGAATATGGTTAAATCTGAAACCTTCTTATTCCCCTGGGAAAGATAGCTAAATGACAAAAGGAATCTAAAAGAAAGTTTGACTTTCTTTTGTTCAGACTTTTCCATGCATATTTGAGTCCTAAAGGGATGGATTAAGGACAAAGGGAAAGAAACCCAGAGGCACACTATCAATTTCTATTTCTGACCTAACAGCCTTGAGAACATCATTTTGTCTAGGCAGGTTGTTTTTGACACCTATCTCTGCTGGCTTTCCTAGATTAGATAAAAAGAATTTAAAACAGGCCTATGCAGGATGGAATATAATTTCTGAATAAAATAGTAAGGAAGGAAATCAAAGCCCCAAAATTTAGTGAATGGGGATCTGCCTTGAAAATAAAAAGACATGGGTTCAAATATTGCAATTTATATATACAGCCTGTATAACAACAATACAGAAGTAATTTAACCACTCCCCATTCCAGGAAATTATCAGAGAATATAAATTATGAATGAGTTGAAGATATACATAGTGGAAGAGGAGCAGATTATCAAGAACCAAGTGATGATTTTGAAAGAAATTAAGATTCTTTGTATCTTAGATTTAAAATATATCTAAGATATTAAATCTGGAAGGGATATCAAAAGAGAACTGTTCAAAATCCCTTATTTACAGATGATGACACTGGCTTGATACAGTTCCTAATAAGATTGTTATGGAACACTCATGAGATAATACCTTTTGTAAAAATACTCAGTAAACCTTGAAGCTATGCAAATAATCTTCTGGATCAATATATTTATGATCTCATCAATGCGATTGTTCTGTCCAGTGACCATTGGATCCCAAGTTTTCCAAGTCTTCCTAACTCATATAACTCTTATCCACATTTTGCTCAAATCTTTGATTGAAAGATCAAAAGCAGGATGCTATTGGATCATACTGACATCTCTTTGTCACCTCTCACTCTTACCAGGTGATAGCCCAGGCTGCATTGTTTTTAGATCATTTTTTTTTTTTTGCTGAGGCAATTGGGGTTAAGTGACTTGCCCAGGGTCACACAACTAGGAAGTATTAAGTGTCTGAGACCACATTTGAACTCAGGTCCTCCTGACTTCAGGGCTAGTGCTCTATCCACTGAGCTACCTAGCTGCCCCCAGGATCATATATTTTAATAACACCCTTCACTCAGGTTAATAGATATGTCACACCTGTTATTTTCTGTAGCCTATTCAAAAATAACACATATACATCCATGCCCCCCCTCGTGAAATTAGCATGGCAATTTTGGGGAGCCTCTAATGTTCCTTGATTTAGAGCCACATGACCACATCAGTGGCATAGCGATATTAAAAAGATAAGCCTTTTTTAAGGGGTGGGTAAGTGGAAAGGAGAGAAGCTTGGCATCAATAAACATACTTTCCAATTTTCCAAAGGATACCCCCTGTGATTTCTTCCTTCTGCTTAACTTATAGTATTAAGTCTTTTATAAAATTTATCTCCTTCAAGTTCTGCAAGAAGTGTTAAAACATGACATAAAATTATTTAAATGGTAGTCTTTCTGCAAATACTTATGATGAGCACTATCATACAATAGTCCATTGTCTCATGATATACACATGAAAATTCTTATTTTCATCATTATTATCATATTTGGATTCAAAGCCATTCATGAGATATTCATGCATAGTTGTTAATGTTAGAAGCATAAATTTTATATGTCAGTGAAGCTAGACTACTTCCTATTCACTGAACTGGATATTTTATCTCCCAATTTTATGTCTTTACATAGCCTGTACAACATTTCTGGAATATGCTCTCTCCTTACCTCTATTTCTTAAAAACCATCAGCTACTTTCAAAAAGTCAATTCACCTGCCATTCCTATGAAATGCCTTTCCTGATTTCCCCACTCCAGCCACTGGATAAAGGAAAGTGTTATATCTCTTTTCTTCAAATCAAACAATTTCAGTATATATTTTGCATCTCTCCTTCCCCACAAATATCATGTAAGCTCATTGAGGGCATGAACTTTTGTTTTGTATAATTTTGTCTTTGTTTAGCCAGTAACAAGTACAGTTCCTAGACACAGAAGGCATTTGATTAATAACTGTTGGATTGGATTGACTTGGATTGGATCAGTTCATCTGTGAAAAACTCATTACTCATGATACATCTTAGATGTTTGTCTGAAGTGCTTATTATATTATTTTAAAAGAAAAATTGCATAATCAGTTTTCTACAATACCACTTTGATCTGTGACAATGTCAACAAAGTGTTTTCAGCAAGTTACCTACATGGGAACAAAGGAATCTGGCAGTGTGGGTTGTTCTCTAGTCATCTTTCATGTTTTGGGAGTTAACAAGTTCTTTACAGAAATGGGTTTGCTTCTTCCTGTTATGGCTGAGTAGGAAGTGAGAGAGAGCACAGCAAATGTACCAGGTTTTCATTGCAATATGGTCTCAGAATAAAACTATGCTCTGAATTGCTTTTACATTTTATGACTAGAAATGAAATAGGCTCACCAAAGTTCCACTGTTGCAAGGGCCACAAGAAATGTGGCCCTAATATATTGGCTATTTGGATAGAAAATCCAATATACAATAAAAACAAAAGCCAGCATAGAATATGTCATGGCAGATGGCAGCATGGTCATGTGCTCAGGAAATCCCATCTTGGATCAATGTTAGTTGTATGATGATGAGCAAATCATGTATCCTTTCTTGGTACTCAGACAAATCTATAAGACAAGATACAAAACATTTGTCTAAGTTAGGGGAGGGGATTTCCATACTTAAAGTCCCACACAGTGAGGAAATTGCAACTATAACTAAATAAAACTAATAATATAATTATAACTAGTAGACATTTATAGCACACGTTAAAGTTCTCAAAGTATTTTACATATATTATTAATTAGATTGTAACAGCACATTTAAGGACTTTATGTCTAGCCAGTTTTGATCATGAGGACACTGTCAGGTATCTAAAAAGTGAAAAGGGAAGATTTTACCACAAGACTGGTAATGTTTATATATATATATATATATATATATATATATATATATATATACATATATATATATACATATATATATATACACATATATATATATGTATGTATACACACACACACACACACATATATATATATGTTTTCATAAAGGAAAGATTTTCATAGTCTGAGCCTATTGGACAAACTAATAAAAGAAAATTTAATAGGAGTAATGCAAAGTCTTAAATTTGAATTCAAAGAATCAAAGGAGTACCTAAATGTTTTGAGGGACTAGCTAGAGATAAGTTTAAATGAAAAAGCATTTTAATTATTTAAAAGACATTTTTTTTAAAAAGACATTTCAATTATTTAAATACAATATTAATTAGCATTGAAACGCTGCTTCTCCCACACACCCATTTTATAAATAAGGAAACTGAGGTAGAATCTAGCAAAAATTAGGAGCAAGACTTGAATCCAACACCCATGTTGGCATACTGAAAAGAGTGATAAATTTGGGCTATGGAAAGCTACATAGAAATCCTGCCTCCATTTCTTACTACTTTTGTGAGCTTGGATAAGTCATGTACCTACTCAGGTCCTCACATGACTCATTTATAAAAAGAGAGTGTTGGACTAATGTTTTTTAAGGTTTTTGTTTTGTTATGTTTAATTTTGTTTTTCCTGATCTAATGTATAACTGTTAGTTGGATGCTAACTCAGGGTGCCTCTTCCCTTTTCTATGGAATGATAATGCTGCAGTTTCCAATTAAATTCTGAAAACTCAAATAATGGGCTAGACTGTAGATTTGTCAAAGAGAAACATTAACTATGTCATACTATGGATTTGCATTTCCTCAGTTACTCCCTGTTTAAAACAAAGAGATGAAGCCTAACATTAATGGCTGACAGGCTTTTATAAGAAGAAATTATGTTTTTAATTTTCATTGAGTTCCAGAAAATAAAAGTAAATATCATTTAACAGATTTGTTTTCATACAAATCTTTTTTTTTTCCTTTCTGAAATTGTAAGGCAACAAGGAAAGTGTGTCTAACATTTTACTCACCAGGGTAATAGTGTTTCAAATTCATGGGCTGAACAAGCATTTAGTTTTTTACAGACAGAAAGAGACCATCAATCATTAAACATCTAATAGTGTTATTCTGGGGCCCACAAATGCTGACATTTTAAATGAACAGCATTTGCACTGCCTGTTCTGTGACAATTTTATCACTTCCTTGGCACCTCCATTTTCTTCCCTTCCTCTTTGCCTATAAAAATCTCTCTAAGATTTGTCAGTGCTATTTTGGTTATTGAATCACATGTTCTTCTGTTTTCAGTTTTCCCTTGACATAGTTGTGAAGAAGGAAACTTCCCATGTAAAATCATGTTCCTTAAATAAAGTTCCTCAAAATATAGAAGCAGTTATTTGCAGAGCAAAGATATGATCTGCCATAGAACAGTCCTCCCTAGTACCTTGCATGGGATAGATCACTTACTCAATTGTCCAACTATCAAATTCTCTGTTGCTTCAAGTAAGTCTACCCAGAAGGACTAACCTCCCAGATTATTCACCACTGATTAATTTATTTGTTAAATAAATAGAATGTAGTTATAGAGAAAATTATATCTCAGCAGGGAATCAAAAACCATCTGAGAATACTCCCTTGAATAGAAAAGGATGCTGTTTCATAAAGGTTCCCTTCCTTACCACATATAGCTCCCCTTTTCATTGTTACTGACTATACTAAATATAGCCTACTCTTCTCCCACCTTCCATAAGCTAAAGCCTCACTTAGATTCTGGATTATTCTCTTCAGATTTATCCAGTGTGGAATCTTATTGAATTTGTGATTTTTGTCAATAAATTTTTTTTCTTTATTAGGAAGGAGATTTGAATTTTTGCAAAAGAGCATAACAGATAATAACTTTTGTTTTCAAATAATATAACAATGACAGTAAAACATTCAATTAAATTAACTGCTACCTCTACAAACTAGAATGTTTACTATAACTTCTTTAATATGATGGATTGAAAAACTGTACACCTTTGCTAAAATTAAACTTGAAATGGGATTCAGATCCTCTAGTTAAAAGGAAAAGGGACCTTTGAAATTAGCCAATTCAAACTCATAATTGTATAAGTCATTCATTGATGCCTACTATGTGACAGATGATTAGTTAAACCCAGAGGATTATCAATCAGCATTTATGAAGCGCTGCTTATTGTGTTCTAGGCACTGTGTTAAATCCCAAGACTAAAAAGACAAGCAAAGGTAATCACTGTCCTTAGGCTCCACAGACTAATGTGGGAACAAGAATTATAAACAAATTATAAGTAAAATACAAAAAAAGCTATAGGAAGGATAAATAATGGGGAAATAAGATAAATACATAGATAAGTACATGGGGCAGCTAGAGGGCACAGTGGATAAAGTAACAGGCATGGAGTCAGGAAGACCTGAGTTCAAAAGCAATTTCAGACACTTACTAGATATGTAACCCTGGACATGCCACTTAATCTAATTTGCTTCAATTTCCTCATTTGTAGGAAACTATCACAGTATATTTGCCAAGAAAACCCTAAATGGTCAGGTATTGCTGAAATTACTGAACAACAATTACAGGACAAATTGGAAAAAAAAACTATAGAAGGAAGGAACTACCATTTAGAGGAAATGAGAATGATTTTTTCTATAAAGTAGAATTTTGATTTTGAATTGAAGGAAGCTAGAGAAGCCAAGAAACAGAAATTATGTGAGATAAGTTTGTAAAATTACTTTCCTAAATTCAAACAGTTTTTCTGAGATACTATTGAGACTGCAGTCCAAGTTTTTTGGTTCCAAATCCAGGATTCTTTCTATTCTGATATATGGCATAGGTAATAAAAGCTGTTTTGTTGTTATTGTTTGTTGTTTGTTTTAAATCATAAATAAACATCCCCTTTTAAAATCATTTGCACTAGTTATTTCCAAACTTCCTCAAATAGCATCTTTATAAGTGTATACTCTGACACAACTATAGTTCCTTATAGAAAAATGCTAAAAAAGTTAAGGAAAGCAAAATTGTTATGGGTGGGATGATCATGGTTTCCGATTTGATCACTGGAACTTGAACAGGAATTAAAGAGTGCTTTAGAATATTGGTCTCAGTTCAAAGCTTGTGAAAACGCAAATATATGAGAAGTAAAATATTTGATCTATTGTTCATAACCTTCAAGGTGCCAGAAATCTGCAAATTTCCTTTCTTATGAAATACCCTTTATAGGTTTAGAAAATATGTATCCCCATAGATTAAACATCTAAATATTTAAAATTAATTAAAACTATATATTGGGATTTCTTTATTGAAATGTTATTAACTTGAGTGGTCTTTATGCAATCATTATGTATTAAGACCTGGGAACAAGTTTAAAAAAGCTTTTGGCAATTATTTGTATTCTCTACTTATAGTTTTGCTTCTTCTTTCCCATCTCTTTTCAGGATTCAAGGAATTTATACTTAATAGAATCTTTAACATACAAGAATCAAGCCAAAAGGACAGTTGCTAAAAATCATATTATATGGCAACCATCCCATAATGAAAATGAATGTAATATCTACTATGTAAGGCACGATACTCAGTGTGAATCATACAACAATAAAAAGCAGTCTCTATTCCTCAAAAGTTCATACATTAATTGGGTGATATACATGACCAGGTATAATAAGATGTAGAATGAAATGTGTGAAAAGGAGAGCAGGCCAAGGACTCAAAAAATATCTGAAGAATGAGAGACCATATTGAGCTGAAAAGAGGATGAACATCATAATGTAGGATATGTCATCTGAAGGGCCTTAAAGGAAAAGAAGTGTCATAGGCAAAGATGAATCAGGACTATATTGTAAATGGAGAATAAGATGCATTAATGAACCAATGAAACACAGAGCAGATTGAGTTATAACAGGTCATTAAGTTCAACTAAAGTACAAAATATAGAAATCTAGATCTGACTTTATACAAAGAAATGATTCAGGAATGATGCCCATGTCAATAATCCTGGCTGGTAACATAAAATATAAAGTTAATTTTATTTTCTTCAGTGTTATTCAATAGTTTTCATGTCCAATATTTTCCATTTCATTTCTTGTTTTCCTGAATTATATGTGACAGGTTTCTTCAAATTCAGAGACTTTGGACCTTCTCATTTGTCACTCATGAACCATATTATCTAAAATATATCTTTTCAGGATTGTCATCTATACCTACCTTTGCTTAACAGTAGCCATGTATTTTTTTAATATAACTTTAAAGATCTAATTAAGTTGTTCTTAGAATCTCATTACCCCTTTGTCCTCTAAAACAGATGTTTGTGCAAAAGTTGATCCCCCTGATTCTTACTGTCATTTCTTCCTAAATACTTTTCTTTTTTAAATTAAAGCTTTTTATTTGTATAACATATGTATGGGTAGTTCCCCAGCATTGATCTTTACAAAGCTTTCCATTACAAATTTTACCCCCAGTCCCCTCCCCTCCCCTAGATGGCAGGAAGTCCACTACATGTTAATAATGTTGAAATACTTGACAAGTTGTGCAAGAAAAATCCTATCTACAAGAAAAAAAAAAGAAATTCAGAGAAAGGAAACACAATGCAAGCAAACCTCAATGAAGAGCATGAAAATGTTATGTTGTGCTCCATATTTCATATACCTCTCTCTAGGTGTATATGGTCTTCATCAGTGAACAATTGGAACTGGTTTGAGACAATTCTTTGTTGCTGAGAGACATGTCCATCAGAGTAGATCATCATGTAATATTGCTGTTGCTGTATATAATGATCTCCTGGTTCTGATCGTTTCACTCAGCATCAGTTCATGAAAGTCTCTCCAATCCTCTCTGAAATCGTCCTGCTGGTCATTTCTTTCTTTTTTTTTTATTAAAGCTTTTTATTTGTATAACATATGTATGGGTAGTTACCCAATATTGATCTTTACAAAGCTTTCCATTACAAATTTTACCCCCAGTCCTCTCCCCTCCCCTAGATGGCAGGAAGTCCACTAGATGTTAATAATGTTTAAATGCTTGAGAAGTTATGCAAGAAAAATCCTATCTACAAGAAAAAAAAAAAAAGAATCAGAGAAAGGCAACACAATGCAAGCAAACGTCAATAGAGATCATGAAAATGTTATGTTGTGGTCCATATTTCATATCCCTCTCTCTGAGTGTATACCGTTTTCTTCAGTGAACAACTGGAACTGGTTTGAGACAATTCTTTGTTGCAGAGAGTCATGGACCTCAGAATTGATCATCATGTAATACTGTTGTTGCTGTGTATGATGGTCTCCTGGTTCTGCTCGTTTCACTCAGCATCAGTTCATGCAAGTCCCTCCAGGCCTCTCTGAAATCGTCCTGCTGGTCGTTTCTTACAGAGCAATAATATTCCATAACATTCATATACCATAATTTATTCAGCCACTCGCCAATTGATGGGCATCCACTCAGTTTCCAGTTTCTAGCCACTGCAAAAAGGGCTGCCACAAACATTCTTGCACATGTGGGTCCCTTTCCCTCCTCTAAGATCTCTTTGGTATATAGGCCCAATAGAAACACTGCTGGGTCAAAGGGTATGCACAGTTTCACAACTTTTTGAGCATAGCTCCAAATTGCTCTCCAGAATGGTTGGATCCGTTCACAGTTCCACCAACAATGTATTAGTGTCCCAGTTTTCCC
>JAJPUD010017833.1:0-11109 GCA_023553655.1 Myrmecobius fasciatus
AGGGAGGTTGAGATCCCCCACTATTATAGTTTTGCTGTCTATTTCTTCTTGCATCTCTCTGAACTTTTCCTCTAGGAATTTCCATGCTATACCACTTGCTGCATATATGTTTAGTATTGATATTGCTTCATTATCTATGGTACCCTTTAGGAAGATATAATTTCCTTCTTTGTCTCTTTTAATGAAGTCTATCTTTGCTTTTACTTGGTCTGAGATCAGGATTGCTACCCCTGCTTTTTTTTGTTCACCTGAAGCATAATAGATTCTGCTCCAGCCTTTTACCTTCACCCTGTATGTAGCTCTATGTTTTAGATGTGTTTCTTGCATACAACATATTGTTGGATTCTGGTTTTTAATCCAATCTGCTATCTGCTTCTGCTTTAAGGGAGAGTTCATTCCATTCACATTCACAGTTAAAATAACTAATTCTGTATTTCCTGCCATCTTATTTACCCTAACTTATGCTTTTCTCTTTCTTATCCCCTTTCCCTCCTCCCTACTATTTTGCTTTTGAAAACCACTTCCCTCAAACAATCCTTCCCCTTTAGAGCCCCCCCCACCCCCTGCCCCCCCCCCCCCTTTCCCTCCTTTTTCCTTATAAGTACATCTATTATTCCCTCTGAGCCAAATCTGATGAGATGGACATTAACCCAATTCTCATTCCCTCCCTTTTCTCCCCTCAATCTTTATAGGTTTTCTTTGCCTCTACATGTGATGTAATTTCCCTTATTTTACCTCCTTTTCCTCTTCTTCCAGTGTTATCCCTTTTCTACCTCTAATTTCTTTCTCAGTTTATCATATCATAATAATCATAAAATCCAAATAAATATATCATAATAATCATAAAATCACAGTAATCATATCATAATCATAATGTAATAATAGATTCATAAAATCAACCCTCATTCTATAAGTATCTATAACATAAATATAGTTCTCAAGAGTTTTTTTTTTTTTCTTGTTACCTTTTTATGTTTCTCTTGTGTTCTGTGTTTGTAGATCAAATTTTTTGTTCAGTTCTTGCCTTTTCAGTAGAAATAGGTGAAATTCTCCTATATCATTGCATGACCATCTTCTTCCCTGGAAGATAATGCTCATTCTAGCTGGGTAACTTATTATTGGCTGTAATCCAAGTTCCTTTGCCCTTCAGAATATCTGATTCCAGGCCCTTCGATCCTTCAAAGTAGAAGCTGCTAGGTCCTGTATGATCCTAATTGTAACTCCCGATATTTAAATTGTTTCTTTCTGGCTTCTTGTAATATCTTTTCCTTGGTATGATAGTTCTGGAATTTAGCCACGATATTTCTGGGGGACTTAATTTTTGGGTTTCTTTTAGGCGGTGATCAGTGGATTGTTTCAAGGAGTATTTTGCCTTCTGGGTCTAAAATATCAGGGCAGTTTTCTTTTATGATTTCCTGGAAGATAGTGTCTAGGTTCTTTTTTTCATCATGGCTTTCAGGAAGCCCTATAATGCTTAGATTGTCTCTCCTAGATCTATTTTCCAGGTCAGTTGTTTTTCCTAGGAGATATTTCATGTTTTTCTCTATCTTTTCATTTTTTTGTTTTTGTTCAATTCTTGAAGTCTTGATGAGTCATTCATTTCCAATTGTTCGATTCTAATTTTTAATGTCTTATTTTCTTCAGTTACTGTTTTTAGTTCCTTTTGCAAATGAACAATTACATTTTTTTCATTGCATTCTTTTTCCATTTTTTCTATTTTATTTTGCAGTGATCTCATTTCGTTTCCTCATGTTTCTTCTAACTCTCTTTTAAGATTTTTTATGCAATCTTCAAAGAAAGCCTTGTGACATAGAGACCAATTTATGTCTCTCTTTGGGGCTTTTTCTGGAGTTGCTTTACCTTTAGGGGCCTCAGGATTTGAGGTCTGTTCTTCCCTCTCTCCATAAAAGTTGTCTATGGTGAGAGCTCTTTTTGGTTTTTTATTCATTTTTTTTAAAAGCTGTGAGGTCTGTTTAGGGCAAAGGTGGGACAGCTGCTTCAATTTGCCCTGGGGCAGTTCTGCTGATTGAATTATGTCAGGTGCTGGGCAGTTCTGCTTTAGTTCACCCTGGGGGGTTCTGCTGATTGAATTATTTCAGGTACTGGGCAGTTCTGCTGATTGAATTATTTCTGGTGCTGATCAGTCCTGTTGTTTGATTGCTTTAAGGTGCTGTGTAATGGCAGCTAGGTCTGATGCTCATCAGGGGTTCAGTGGTTCACAATCTATCCCCCTCAAAAGGCAGACCCTGCAAACCACCTGCCCACAATCAGGACAGATTGGCCCAAGAGGCCCCCAGCAGACTCCCAGGTGTGTGAAAAGCACAATGCTCCCACTCCTGTTCTGACTCCTGTTCCAGCTCCCTGCTCCAGCTCCCTGCCCCAGTCTCCCTGCACTGCAGTCTGGGTTCAGTAGACCACCCCCCTGCCCAATTAAAACAGACCTTTTTTGAGGTTCTTCCAGAGTATCTTCTTCTAGAATCATGTTGTTCTCCAGATATTGTGGATTTTTTTTTTGCTTCAGAATCAGTCTAGAGGCTTCATATGTTGTTGGCTTGAGGGGAGGTTAGAGGAGGTTACAGAGACTCCTGTCTGATCTCTGCCACCATGGCTCCACCCCTCCCCCCATAGATATTGTTGAAATGTGGCTGCCCTTGTGATAATACAGTTTCCCTAGACACTCTGTTCAGTGGTGACTGTACCTTTACTTATAATAATCAGCTAATCAGCTCATGGTTGCAAATGGGGAGTTGTAATACACCTTGGTCTTCATTGCCACTTCTAAGTTCTTCACTTATTTCCATCACTCAGTAATCTCTCTTCCTTTGAGCTTCATGCAATTTGTATCTACTATCCAATCAAAAATCATGGTAGTTGTCTATTGAACTTCAGATCATTCCCTTCTCTTTCTCAATAAATTCAGTACATGACACAAGTCACAATTTTCTTCCCCATTCAACTTCTGACCTCATTCTTGAGGACTTCAATATATGAGGATATGTATTTATATCTTTCTATACAAGTGTGCATGCATTTTGCATGCAGGTTCATTTGCATGCACACACACACACACACACACACACACACACACACACACGCTCACTCTCACAAAACTCTAAGTATTCAGATCCTCAACCTACTCCCTTCCCATGACTTACCCCTCAGTGACGCTAACAGCCACATTCAAAGTTGTTTTACTTTCACCCTCAATAAACTATCTCCACGTTAAGGATTTCAAAATTCCTTTACATATTCATAATCCATTGGCTTTTTAATTATCCCTCTGTTTTTTTTATCACTGTTTTTCATCTACATCATGTCTTCAAACTCTTACTTTCTCAGTTTTCTCCCAGGTAATCTTCTCTAAACTAGCCATTTTCTTCACTTATCTCATTGTGATACCTTGCAACCAGTTTAGCTCTACATTGTTTACTTGTTATAAATCTCTTGTTTCTGTCATATTTTTGATTGTTCCACCAATCCTCAGCTTTGGATTCTCCTACCATTGGCTACCTTAATTCTTACTTCTTGAATGAAGCTAGAGAAAAATTATACAATCATTCTGACTGGGACAAGTACAATTTTATTAAACAACCTCAACTTGCCCCCTTAACAGACTGAATCATCTAGAGAGGTATTGGATTCTTTTTTCCCCTCAGAAGCTGTCAATTTGATACTTTATCATAGCTTTTTTATGTTATTGTATTAATTTCTTTTAAGTATGGATTGTACTAGATAACCTCTTGGATTTCTCCCAAATTTCAAATCCTTCAATTCTATGATGATTATCAAAATAGAAATGATCCATGAGAATTGGTACTGACATATAACACCATAATTTCCCAGTAGAAAAGAGATAAAAGTAATAAAACATTTTTTTCAGAAGTAGAACTGTGAACTATGAATTAATATATGAAAACATGATCCAAATAACTAATAAGAGATATACAATTTATAATAACTCAATTTCTATCCTACACATATACATACACACAAAATGGGAAGGAGGGAAGAAGGGAGAAAGAGACAGAGAGATAGACAGAGAGAGACAGAGACAGATAGAGACAGAGAGGGAGGGAGGAAGAGAAAAGAGACAGAGAGACAGAGACAGAGACAGAGAGACAGAGAGAGACAGAGAGAGAGAGAGAGAGAGAGAGAGAGAGAGAGAGAGAGAGAGAGAGAGAGAGAAATTTATCCAAGATAACCATCTTAGCCCTCTGAAGTTAAAAGTTGCTTGAGAAAAGGCCAGGAATAGTATAATTGTGAAGTTATAAAATGAGGGGTAAATTACTAGCTAGACTTAATGAGGAGCATTGTGACCATGTCAACAGACTATGGATTTTCTAATACTACATTTATAGTTTCAATACTTTATCTTGCAAATGGATTGCCACCACATTTATTTTGCTTGTAGTTGTCTTACTTACAAAAAAAACATTGATGGAAAAATAAAATAATAAATATTATAATGGAAATAATAAAATAAATGAATATGTGATGTTAAAGAATATTATTATTATTATTTACAGATCAGCTCCAGTTAGTTGGATCCATACTGGGATGTGGCTTATAGTTTGTGTTAACTATAGCAATCCAGCTTAATTTATGTCTAGTTGAAAGGACCTCGGAAAAACATCTTGGTTCTAGTGTCAAAAATATATATTCTTGGTTAGAATAAAGAATATTAGTTCTGAACCATGTTCCTAGAATGTGGAATTCACCAATCTTCCCTAGGTGGCTTAATTCTAGAATCCTCAGGACTAAAAGATAATCTTGTATATATCACTTTTCATTTTCTGTGCAAAAATGGAAATTTATTCAATTTTATGTTTACTCACACTACATTTTGCATCTACTGCTCTAGCTGGTTTGAATTCTGTGAGAAAAAAAAGTGGCCTCATACTAAATAGCCTCTGGTGTCTTTTTTTCTCTCAGACCTCTAAATTCCTACCTTATTTTGAATATTGTACCTTATCCACACCTCCCCCCACCCATGTTACATTGTGAGCTCTAGAGGCCAAAGACTTTTTCTTTTTTATTAAATATATTCCTAATATTTAGCATGATACTTGGCACACAGTAGACATTTAATAAATGTTTATTGAATTGGAATTAATTTTAGGAGGGTAGAACTTAGGACAAACATGATGCTATTCACATTTACCACTCTGCATTTGCTCCTGTGCTTTTTAATTCTTTTATGACAACTTCATAAAATAGTTACAAAATATTTGCAGAGACTACTTTTTAATAAAATTGTTTCATGTTCCTTTTTGCATCTTTATTACTGTTTAACCATAAGAAATTTGTGGTTTTCTTAGATGACTCTTGACTATCTGAAGTTAATGTAATATTTAGCTGAATGACAGTCTGGATTTTTTGAGGAATACTAGGGTCTTCATTCTGTGTCATCAAATAATTAGCCAAAATGAAGCCTGAAATTGTCCTTGAATGTATTTTTATAGATTTTCTGCTCCCCACTCACCTTAGAAGACAATACGTAATCTAACTTAATGCAAGCATCTAAATAACTGATGAGTTTTCTTGTTTCTCTTCATCGCATAATCTCTGGAATGTTCTTCCTTCTCATCTCTGCTTCTTCTTAACTTCTAGTCTTCTGTAGGGTTTGACCTTAGAGCTAAATCATTTAAGATGTCTTTCCAGATCCCCCCCTCATTATTAGTGTGTACTTCCTTTCCCCCCATTATAAATTTATCTTTTTTTTTATGTGTTTTCTCCAAGTAGAAGTTAAACTTGCTGAGTTCATAGAATAATTCATTTTGGTCTTTATATCCCTGTTGCCTAGCACAATGCTGGAAACATATTAAGTTAATAATATATTCTTATTCAATTACTTATCAGAACCTGACATAGGATGAGGTAAGGTACTGACAATTCTAGGATGCAACATAAAGGTTTAATGATTAGAATTTTTTAAAAATTCTTAAGCAAAAAAAATATAATTTGAATGCCAAGAAATTATATATAGTCTGAAACAAAGACATTTATTTTGTGATGAGCTATAACACATATTAACATAAAGGCTCAGCATAAGATATGATGGATGGAAAAGGAGAATAATTTTCAAATTCAAGAAGCTCCAATTTTTGAACTTCATATTTTAGTTCTTATATATCAGATCAAAATGAGGGGAAAATGATCTTCTCATCTGAAAGCTATATGCTAGGGGTGGTGTTAAGGAGGAAGAGAAATGAATTAACTTAGAAAAGAACCCTTCTAGAAGTTATATGAAACAAAGTCATCTATTCAAATGGAAGAGTAAGAGGGGACAGGATTAGAGAATGAAATTTTAAAATAAGGGTGTTGTCATAAACAGTCTCTAAGAGAACAAATGCTAAATACTAGATGAACTTGCCCTAGAATGAACAGAATAGATGCTATCCTTCCATTTGTAGGCAGAGAGTGCTGAGTATTTACTAGATCATCTCCCTTTTATGAAAGAAAAGATTTTTTGAATCACCAATGTAATGTTCCAAGGGGATTAATTTAGTAGGAAATTAACTGCTTCACCTAGATACACGATCTTTTTAAATTATATATATGCCAAATTGTGCTAAAATAATTGGGTGGCTGAGGACATCTGCTGTAATACATTCAGATAGTTAATATTCAATTTAGATTAATACTGGGCATAGGATCAAAAAGATTCTATTAAAAAGTTATTCTTTATTTTTCTACTGTTTTGCATGGAAAAATAATCTGAAAAAAAGTAATACAGAGAAGTTTTAATGTACAGATGTGTGTGTGTGTATATATATATATATATATATATATATATATTAGAAATAAATACCTTGCATAAAACACCTATACATATTTATACTATATATCATGCATGTGCATATATACTAATATTTAAGATACACAATGTATGATATATAATATGCACATATATGTACCACATACACAAATGTTTACATATATACACATAAACACATATGTTGTATTATATATGTGTATACTTACATGAAAAAAGAGAGAGATGGACTGAGTTGCTTTTAGTTTGAGGGTCATAGAGTAATAACATATTATATAATATGATATTTTATGATATAATTTAGCTTAATTAGGATTGCCAATTTATATTAAAAACTTATCTACAGGGTCTGTACTTAATTAGCTAATTGGTTAGACTATGATTAAATGGGGTCAAGGTTTCCAAGAGCAATCTTTATCAAAAACAGTTAATTCATTTTGTTCTATTTCATGAGCATGGACTGAAGTCCAAATCCCTCTTGATTATTATGAGGATTGGAGCAGAGAAGTCAATATGATTCTGATAACAATGATAATGAAATCACTCAGAATATTTTCTCTTATGAAGATTCAACAGCATTCTCTTGGTACATGAAGAGTGTACTTTTTGTTTTGAACACTTACAGGCTACTTAAAATGTAATTACTGATTATGTATGAGTGAAATCAACAAATTAATATATTCCATCATATAAAAACATCCAGGGTACTTGGTTTTTATTGTAATTATAATGTGATTTTATTTTATGCTACAAATATCTTCTTCAGTAGTTCTGTGAGAAGCAAATATATGTATATCATGTTTTTCTTCACCTCAATAATTTATATCAATATGTAAGAAAGCTATTGCTGTCAAAAATGTCTGGCATCAAAACACAAAAATGATTTAAAGACACCAGTATCTAACTAAAAAAATCTTCGTTTATGGTGTCACATGGTGATAAAAAAAGCAATAGATTAAAAAGAAAAAATATGATTTCTACTTCTTATTTTACTTGTGTGTCCTTGGGTAGAATATATCATCTCTGAGCCTCAGTTTACTTATATTTAGGCAAGAGGATTATACTCAATGTTCTCAGTTCCCTTTACTCTCATTATTTTGCACATTCTTATATATATATATATATATATGTATATATATACACTATTATTTACCATTTATGTTATGAGCTCTGAGTGGTTTAGGGGTCTAAGTTTTCAGCTATCTACACACAATTATGTATTTGAAATAGGAAATCTTCAGTGTCATCTGAAAATACTATGTTCAGATCTCAAAGCAAACAGTCCCTTTATTTTGAAAGTATTATTTCCATAGTGTGTGAGATATGAATTAAAGAAGTACATGGTTAAAGAACGATATACAGTTTTTATTTATTATTTATTTTTAACATTCTCTTTTAAAGGAATAGTTATTTTATTCTCTTCTTTCCTTGGTTTTCTTATTCCATTGAATGAAAAGGCAAGAAATGTCCTATCAATTATAGCTGTGAAATAATACAAGATATATATGTCCATATTATTAGCCATGTTAAAAAAAGCAAGAAAAATAAAATAAAATATATTTAATCTGCATTTATACTCCATCAGTTATTTACCTGGAGGTGTACAGTATTTTTCTTCATAAGCCTTCAGAACTGTCTTTGATTATTGTTTTGTTCAAAACAACTAAATCATTCATGGTTGATCATGTTCCTATATACAAAGTATTCTTGGTTCTATTCACTTTACTTTGCATCAGTTCATATAAACCTTCTCAGGTTTTTCCAAAATAATCTTACCCATCTTTTCTTATATCATAGTAGTATTCACATCATATCACATCACAATCATAAACACAACTTGTTAAACCATTCCCTAATTAATGAACATTTTCTTAAGTTCCAATTCTTTGCCACCACCAACAAGCTGAGTTAAATATTTTTGCACATGTAGTTCCTTTTCCTTTTTCAATGATCTCTTTGGGATATAAATTTGGTATTGGTATTGCTTGTTTAGAAAGTATGCACACTTGTATAAACCTTTGGGTATCATTCTAAATTGCTCTTTGGTAAATTTGGTTCAGTTTATCACTCTATTAACAGTGCCATTAGTGTCCTAATTTTTCCACATCCCCTCCAATATTTGTCATTTTTTTTTGTTATATTTCAATTTTAAGTGTTTCTTTTAAACAACATTTTATTGAATTCTCATTTCTAATTTAGTATTTGCTTTCACTTTATTAATGAGTTCATCTCATATTTATAATTATTACTACTATGCTCACTCCATTATGCTTTCCCCTTTATTTCCTTTTCTCTTTCTATTATTACCCAGCCTGTCCTCAAAATGTCTATTATACTTTTAAGTACTGCTTCCCTTAATCCTCCCTCCCTTCTTTCATGCCATTTTCCTCTTGCTTTCTCATTAGGCAAGATAGATTTCTACACCTGTGTGTATATTTATATTCTTCCCACTTTGAACCAGTTCTTATGAGTGTAAGGTTCAAAGATTGCTTCCCCACCCACCATTTTCACTTCCACTGTAAAAGCTCTTCCTTGCACACTTCTTTTATGAGATCTAATTTCTCACATTCCTTACCTTTTCTCTTCTCCCAGTGCATCACTTTTTTTCTCTTCATTTAAAAAAACATCAACCCATGTATTTTTTAATAAAAATTCACAGTTTAACTTTTTAATTTCTGTTTCATGTTTACCTTTTTATATGTCTCTTGACTATCGCATATAAAAACAAACTTTCTGCAATATTTTCATCAGAAATGCTTAGCAATCCACCATTTTCTTATTTATCCATTTTACCCTGAAGAATTTAATTCAGTTTTGATGGGTAGGCTATTATTAGTTCTAATCTTAGCTCCTTTTTTAAAGTATCACATTCCAAGACCTTGATCCTTTAATGGAGAAACTGTTAAGTCTTATGTTATCCTGACTGTGACTACATAGTATTTGATTTTTTTTTGTGGCTTCTTGTAATGTTTACTCCTTGACCTAGAGGCTCTAAAATTTGACTATTATTCCTGGAAGTTTTCACTGTGGTATCTCTTTCAAGATGTGATTGGTAGATTATTTCAATTTCTATTTTATACTCTTTTTCTATAATATCAGGGAAGTTTTCCTTGATAATTTCTTAAAATAGATTTCTAGACATCATCATCATCATTATTATGACAACTTTCATGTAGTCCAATCATTCTTAAATTATCTTTCCCCAATTTATTGTAATTGTTTTTTCAGGTGAGATATTTCACATTTTTTCTTTTTTCCCCTTTCTTTTGACTTTTTTTTTGTTTGTTGATTTTCATAAAGTCATTAGCTTCTACTTGCTCAATTCTAATTTACAAGGGAATGCTTTTAGTGAGCTTTTGTGTCTCTTTTTTCATTTGTGCAATTCTGCTTTTAAAAAAGTTTTTCTCTTTAATGTTTTTTGAGACTTCTTTTAACAAACTATTGACTCTTTTCACAATTTCCTATGTCATTTTTATTCCTTTCCTCTACTTCTCTTATTTTTTAAATTAAAATTTTGGACTCTTCCAGGAATTCTTGTTTGACTTCTCTACAATTTACTTTTTTTGAGGGTTTGCTTCTAGATATTTTGACATCTTTATATGTTTGTGTATTTATTCTCCCTGTTACCATAGTATCATGTTCTTTTTTGTTTGTTTGCTTCACTTATTTCTTCACTTTTAACTTTAGGATAAATTTGAGCTATACTCACACAAATATAGGAGTCAATATCCCAGGTTTCAGGTTTTCTGTGTCTCTATTTTCAGAGCTAAGCATAAGATTCTGTAAATTTCTGGTACTTCTAAGATGGTATGATCCGGGGAGAGGTGAAGTCATTACTCTTTTGAATTGTTCTGTGGTCTTTACCTCGGAAGGGACTTTTGATTTCTAGCTGCCTCAAACTCTTGTGTTCTTTTCTACCTTGAAACTGAGGTCTTCAAAGAAGAACTAGAGGTCATCATTAATCACAAAATAGATAAGTTTGACTATATCAAGTTAAAAAGTTTTTGCACAAAGAAAATGAATGCAGACAAGATTAGCAGGGTAGCAGTAAACTGGGAAAATATTTTTACATCCAAAGATTCTGATAAAGGCCTCATTTCTAAAATATATAGAGAATTGACTCAAATATATAAGAATTCAAGCCATTCTCCAATTGATATATGGTCAAAAGATATGAACAGACAATTTTCAGATGAAGAAATTGAAACTATTTCTGGTCACATGAAAAGGTGCTCCAAGTCACCATTGATCAGAGAAATGCAAATTAAGACAACTCTGAGATACCACTACACACCTGTCAGATTGGCTAAAATGACAGGAAATGATAATGATAA
>JAJPUD010017833.1:16109-30250 GCA_023553655.1 Myrmecobius fasciatus
TAGGGGAGGGGGTGGGGGGAAGAAGGGAAAAAGCTTGGGAAAAAAAAAAAGTTTTTGCAAAGGTCAATGTAGAAAAATCACTCATATGTTTTGTAAATAAAAAGCTTTATTAAAAAAAAAAAGAAACTGAGGTCTTGCTCTCTGCTCCTTATAAGAGACAGTGAGCACTCTTTTCCACCCTGCAACTCTAACCAGGGCTCCTGCTTCCTTGTAGCATAAGAGATATAGTTCATTTTGACCCTGGAACTGGGCTTATTATTCCTGCTCTCTTGGAATCACAAATTCTAGTTTTCCCTTATCTTGGAACTGAGACTAGGGCTCCTACTCCCTTGTGAGTGACCACAAGCATTTTTCTCTGTCCCTTGACAGGTCCAGAGCCCCTGTTCCCTTAGGGTTTTAGTGTTAATGCTGCTCTTCATCCTGGGACTGTAATCCACACGTAGTGGGCAACAGAATAGGATTGTGCACCTATTTCCTCATCCTGACCAGTTGTCTGACCCCCTTACCTTTTCTGGGTTCAGAGCTCCAAATTGCTATTGCTGTTGCTGTTGCAATTGCTTCCAAGGTCTACTGCTAGAATTACTCAGGCATGCTGTCTGATTTATCGATTATTCATCATCTACTATGTTCCAGGTACTCTGTTAAGTACTGAGGTTATAAAGAAAGGTAAGAACAAATAAAACCCAAAAAAGGAAACAAACAAGCAAAACAGTCTCTCCTCTTAAGGAACTCACATTGTAAAAGGGAGATAACTTGCAAACAACTATAGACAACAAAAGGTATATTCATACATACAAATGCGTATTTATATCTATGTATGTATATACCAATAGTGCATTAACACTAATACTCCAAGGGAACATGGGCCTTGGTCACTGTTAAAGGACAGAGAAGAATGCTTGTTGGTCACTCACAAGGGAATAGGGGTCCTGGTCTCAGTTCCAAGATAGAAGGGAAAACTAGAATTTGTGGTTGCAAAATAGCAGGGATAACAATGTATCTACAAGTGCATCCCAAATGTACATGTCTGTATATTTAGTGATATTTTATTTGATCTTTTTCCTTATAGATTTTCAGTGAAAACATAGAAGAATAAGTCTTAAGTTTCTAGGTGGGAAGAAGAATGTTGGGGTTTCTCTCACCTTTTAACATATAACTGTGAACAAGTGACACTGTTGTTTGTGTGGTACTTTATTTTCTTTTTATTTATCTTATGTAAATGCATATGAGATGGAACAGGGCAGGTTTTGAATTAGTGTGTTGTGAAAGCTTGGAAGTACCACTAGATCTCCGGTGACAGGAATTGGTTGAAAAATGTGCTTCAGCCTCAGAAGATAAGTCCATTCCTAAAAATGTGACTTTCTTCATCCATTTTAGGAATATATTGACTTGGATGTTGAAACAGTCTTTTAAGTAGGGGGGTGCCTCATTCATTGACTATACTGAACCCAAAGATGAACTTTGTTTTTATATATATATATATCAGTTTTTTTATATCTATTACTATTCTCAAAGAGTATGTCCTGATTTGGAGGTGGGGTTAAGAATAATTTGTTCCATTATTAAAAGTGGGTCTTCTCAGTTAATGTCTCTTTGTAAAAATTAAGTAAATTTAATTACCTCACAATAAACCTGAGGAGATATCACCTGGTCAAAATGATTTTAGGGTATTAAAGCATTGATTAGATGATATTGGGGGAAAGCTAACTTATGTAAAATAATAAAGGAATATATTGAATAAAAGTTAATGAGCTACAGCATTGGAGAAATAACCATGGCTCTTCAGAAATATCTCTAGAGTTCTGAACAGAGGCAATATAACCTTGCTATAGGACTCCAACCCATTTCTCTCAGATTACGCATGCAATATTATTATAAACTTTACTAACATCAAAAACTGTGATAATTTACATATGTAAAGAAGAGGAAAAGAATTGTACATGAAGTATAGATTCACTATTAAACATAGCTTTTTTCTTTCATAAAATATGAAATATATTTAATGTAGTAACTAACTGAAAAAGTGCAAAACATTTTCCAATTTCAGATTGTCTTTGAGAAGCTTAGATTTTTTTAAAATCCCATCATCATGCTTTACCCTTTGAAGTTATGGTGATTTCCCAGTTTCCTCTAATGTCTATCTGCTATGTGTTACAGATTAATGAGCTTTATGTAAAGGAACTATTCTATGGATTATAAACAACTTTCCATTGGTTCTCCTTAGCATTTAATTTTTATTCTCTTTCTAGAAGAGCACTACATGTAAATGTTACTGTTGGGGAATTTGGTTGGCTTAAAAGGAACCTAAACATTCCTTTTTATTCCTTATCTTTGTGTGAGCTGATTCACCAAATATTAATTCCTGCTATATAAATTTTAGATATTATTATTGTTTTAATAAGAATAATTTCTCCTAATTAGATTATATGGAAAATTTTATTCCTAACATTTTCTTTATTCCCAAGAAAATTTTATTCAAAAGTTAATTAATACAAATAGGACTTGCAGAAAGCAATCCTATTCATCATTGGAAAAACTTTCTCTTTTAGATCTGTAACAAAGACAGGGATTTGCAGTATTTACCAGACTGGGGCTCTGATAGGATACAGTATAGATTTGTTCCCTCACACTAATGCTTACCATCATCCCTGATCTGTTACCCCTCTGTGTTGCTCATTTCTCATAGATATGGATGATCTCAGCAGGTATCACTAGTCAATATTTCCAGGTCCCATCGATTGTGCTCTCTAGTTCTATTTTATATCTCTCTCCTCAGCTGAACATTTCTGAAGTTCTCCTAGGTTCTAACAGAACTTACCAGTTTGCTTCCCCAGAAGAACATTTTTCTTTTTAATAACTAGTTGGTAGGGAAAAGAATTTAGCTGTGTTTACAGTTTTATAATTTACTTTAGTACCAGAATCTTCCATTATTCAAAAAAATATTATTTAAATATTACTCCTGTCATCAGATCTCAAAGACAAAACAACCTTTGGGGGTTATCAAAATTATTTTTCCCTGTGTTTTATAAGCATATCTTTTACTAATTCTATGTTGTCTCAACAGGATTGATTTAATAGTATTTTATTTCCTCAAATACATGTGAAGATAGTGTTCAACATTCATCTATAATATGGGAGAGTGGGTATGTGGATGTCATAGCTTCTACAGTCCCTTCTAATCTTTAAATCTTCATGAACTATGATTTTTTTCCTTCTATTTCTTCTATTTACAACATTGTTCTTACTTTATCTAAAATATCACAGAAAAAATTACTCTTCCATCATCCTCTCCCTATTTTTGGTATTTCAAAGTATCTTGCATCTTACTAAGGGGAAATTCAAGAGTAATTTCATCTTTCCCCTGGAGAAATCATCTAATAGTGTGCCATACTGGAAACAATGCTAGATCTAGACTGAGAAAATCTAGTTTCAAATATCTTTTACCACTATCTAGCAGTTTTACACTGGACAAGTCCTTGAAATGCTTTAGATCCCAGTGTTTTTATCTATAAAAATAAATTGAGGATTGTGTTAGATAAAATCTCTTTTAGGAAACCTGAAGGCCCATGCCTCCCCTCTTATAGGCAACTTTATGGCCAGTTAGAAATAAAAAGCCCAAAGACCTTTTAAGGAGATGTCAACTCTCCAAAACTATACACTTAAAAAACACCATCATTTATGGACAGTTCTTGAACAAGCAGAGAATGAAATATTTTCTGAACTTAAGTGCCATCAGTGTTTTGTCATGGCAAGATTGGTTGAGATGTACTTTATGTTACTTTTTTCTACTAAATTCCTATGTTAGCACTCATTTACTATTTGGTATTATTAGTTATTTTTTAAACATAAATCTACATGCAATCTTCCAAACAAAATTATAAAGTATTAAAGTCCAAGAATATTCATTATAGTTTTTTATATTTGCCAAATATGGTGGCAAAGGCCTGTAATCTTTGTTAATCGGGTGGCTGATGCTGATGAATCACTTGAGCTCAGGAGCAGTCAGTTGCAATAGGACTAAAAATTAAGTGAATTTTGCATGCATTAATTTCAGCTACCAATATGGTAAATCTTATGGCTACCTAAGAAAGGACATACCAAAGAAAGTAAATTAAAGCTTCTATGCAAATCAATATTGTTATACATGACAGATGAATTTACGGACTGAACAAGATAAAAAGTCCTTCTCTATTTTTACAGGAAAAATAAAAATAATTTGCATTTATTGTACTATTTCCAGAAGCATAGTAAAATGGAAAGGATGTATGACTGGGAAGCAGCAGGCACATGACACTTAAGACTTACCAGTCCTATATCACTGAAGTTACTAAATCTTTCTAAGCTTTAGTTTTCTAATTTGTAAAATGGTTATAATAAAACCATCCCCTTATTATCACTCTTCTACCTAATGGGGCTATTGTGAAGCATACAAGTAAATAATTATGTAAAGTGCTTTTTGTAAAAGTTAAGGCACAAAAAAATATCAGTTATCAGCACTTTGTCAAGCTCATAGTAAAAGCTAAATAAATATTCATTGATTTCCTTTTTATCTAGTCTTTCTTTCTAGAAGACCTTTCCTTCTTACAAAGTTATCAGATATACAAACTGGGTCACTGCCCATTCTTAAAACAAAAGTTCACATATGAAATAAGGACTAGATATGGTTGAATTTAATTTAATTTAGTTACTTGGACTAAAAAAAAATAAATATCTGAGACAGCTGCATCTGTTGTGTTATCTAGAGGTGTCCTTTCTTACATTGTATCATATCCAGAAATGAGATGTTTCCTTGGTCCCTTTGCAGAAAGGAGTGTCATTTTTTTCCTCAGCAAATTTGATATGATTTATATAATGCACTTAAATTGAAGGGTGCAAGGGTTTGGCCAAAGGGGACTTGTCAGTAATTTAAATATATAGAAAGTAGACACATTCAGCATTTTCTAAGTCATTTAAAAATGTAGTGCAAACACTATGTCATTATGGTCATCCCCAAATGAAAAAGAAAAAGAAATGAGTAAAGAAGTGAACTTACAAACAAAACATAACTTAAAAACTAATAAATTGAAAATATCCAAACATAACAACATATGGATTTCTACTTCAACAAATATATATGTATATATCTATATGTCTATCTTTTGGGGACATAGCATACACATTGAAGTACATATCTAACAAACTTCCCCTGCCAATATAAAAATTCCCTAAATAGTTATTTCATATTAAGTCATAGAATCAATGCCATTGGAAGTTTGTTTTTCATTTTTCCTTCCATAGATTATCTTGTTAACAGGAAGAAAGGGTATATACTGAAACTTTATTAAAATTTGCCATCGTTGTTCATTATATTTCAGCATAAATAAATAATTTCTCCATGAATATTTTTATATGTGGAAGAATTTTTTGATATTTTTAAGTCTCCAGGATCAATAAGGTATAAGCTCATTGTTATATTAAATTAGTGAAATTCTAGTAAATTAGCAAAATTGAATTTTACTAGTAAATTCTAACTTTAAGAATGGATGGATTGGGGCAGCTAGTTGGTGCATAGAGCTGGTGGATAGAGCACCAGCCCTGAAATCAAAAGGACTTGGCTTCATATCTGGCTTTAGACATTTAACCTTTATAAGCTGTGTAACCCTGGGCAAGTCACTTAACCCCCAATTGCCTCAGCAAAAACAAACAAACAAACAAACAAACAAAAAGAATGGATGTATTGATTCATAATTTTACTAGCAATGAAATAGTAAATCCCTCTTTCTACCACTCTTTCATTACTTAATGTTTTCATTTCTTACCATCCTTGCTGATTTGATAGCTTGAAAGTGATGTTTTAGAGGTGTATTAATTTTTATTTCTTTTATAAAACTATTTTCAAGGAATACTTGATAGTTCATTTTTTCTTATTTTGCAAACTATTCTTAATCTTTGACAACTTTTCCATTAATGATTATATTAAGATTTTATTTATATATATATATATATATATATACATATATATCATGATATATATATATATGAAACATATATGTATTTATATTATATACAATTTACATGTATAATTATATTAAGATTTATTTTCATTACCTGCATATTTATATATCAAAGTTTTATCATAGATATTAAATTACTAATATTTTTATTCAGATTTCTCTTATTATTTTACCTAATTTGTGCATAACCTTTTTAAAGTTTTATGTAATTTTAATTGTATATTTCATATTTTAATATTTGCTATACCCATAGTGAGTTATTACTTTTCTCTTTACACCTGTAAAAAAATTAGTGTCCTAACTTTGTTGTTTTTATTTATATAATTTTCCCATTAGGGATTTATCATAGTTATTGTATAATATGCTTGCATAAACATTTTCTGCTAACATATTTTTTGTTTTTCCCTGAAAATATTATGGAATATGAAGACTTTTTTCCCCCCTGAATGCCTTGTGTTCTTATATTTGTTAGGAATTTGAATATTATATGGATAAGGTTCTAGGATATGCTTATGTTATAATTTTTTTTTGAGACTTTTAGCCAGGGTCAAATAGCTTTGATAATTACTCTTTGTTATATCAAAATTTCAATAATCCACAACTGTATATGTTTTTCATTTTCTCACATTTTTACTCTCTTTTCTTTTTCTGCATGAATTGTCATTATTTTGTCTAATCTTATGCACATTCTTGATCATTCAATTGGCACAATACTAAACATGGTGGTTAATTTTTATGTTATCTTAAATTTTACTATATTCAATGCAGCCTGATCATGAGCATAAAGACCTAGACAGGGATAAAGTACTAAAATCCTAAATTATGAGTGGATTTTAAAAATCCTTGAAAAATAAATAATTTTGAGGAGTGAAAAATATACCAAAATGTATAGGATGAAGCCAATGGGATTCTTAGAAAATAGAATGAAAAATTTTAAGAGACTACAGAATGATTTTGAAATAAACTCTTATTCTGCCCCCAAAGAGACAGAGATATTGGCTAAACAATTAGTTACATTCTAGTTTACCTAGTTCATGCCATAAAGGTATTGTAGAGCCTGACGAATATTCATATATTTACAACTTCATCATGCTCTTGTTTTCATTTTATTAAGTGCATTGAGATTATGAAACTAACCATTAAGGGGATTTAAGAAGTCTTTAAGTAGCCCTCTCAAAGGTAGCACCAATTCTTACTTTTGAAGGAAGTGAGTCTCAGACATGAAGGTGAGGTATAGTGGAAAAGGGAAAATCTTTATAAAGTCATGGAGAGAGGAGACAAAATATCGACTTCAGGAAAGCTAGTAGGTTACTTTGACAATAGCATAAGAAAGTTGTGTTTAATGATAGAATGTTAGAATATATATTAGTAAAGCTTATTTAAACTTCTTGTAACACTTGCTATCTGTATTTCCATTTAATGTGGGCATTTAATCTGCTTTAGCCCCAGATATCTCATATGTAAGATTCAATTAGTAACACCTGTAGTGACTTTCTTAAAGGGTTGTTAAAATAATCAAATGAGATAACATGTTTAAAATCACCTTATAAAATCTAGAACTTGGGGTAACTAAGTGGCTCAGTGGATAGAGCACTAGCCCTGAAGTCAGGAGGAGATGAGTTCAAATCTTATCTCAGACACTTAATACCCTGGGCAAGTCACTTAACCCAATTGCCTCAGCAAATAAATAAATAAAATCTAGATCTTACATAAACAATTAGTTAAATAAACAAGAATTTATGAAGCGCCTGTTATGGATCAGATACTGTACAAAGAAGGAAGGAAAGAAGAAAAAAGAGAGGAAGAAAGGGAAGAAAAAGAAAAAAGAAAGAAAGAGACAGAGGAAGGAAGGGATGGATAAGCACAACTAAGGAATGAAGGAAAGAATAAATGTCACTGCTTTTAAGAAACATGCATTCTAAAAAGGGAAAAAAAGCAAGGTATATACAGAATAACTTGGTGATAATCTTACAAAGAAGGTATTAACTTTAAAGGGGACTGGAAAAAGCTTCTTGCAGAAGGGAGAATTTTAATCAGAACTTGGAGGAAGCCTGGCAAGCCAGTAGGCAGAGATGGAGAGGAAAAAAAGTTCAGGGAAAATGGAACTTAATGAAGATGCCTGTAATTAGCAAAGGGAAAAATCTTATTCATGAAACACCAATGATGCTAGCATCTCTGAGTTGTTTACTATGTGAATGAAAAGTAAGTAGAAGACTGAAAATTTAAGGAAACAGTTGATGAAGGGTTTTAAAAGGCAAAAAGAGAAGTTTATATTTGGTCTTGAAGGTAACAGGGAGCCATTGTAGTAGTTTATTAAATGAAGTGATTAGATGGAGCAGAATCTAATATGGATAGACAAGTACTTTAGGAATTGTTGGAGATGGATTTTAGCTCCATAGTGGGGAACTCTTGAGACAGATAGGTCAACTGGGAGGATATCGCAATATTTCAGAATTGAAGCATTGAAGATTTGTTTGAGGGTTGTTGCAATGTGCAAGGGTTGTCAGGTATTAGAATTGCTGCAAATAGATACTAGGAAGATTTTCACTGTATATTTGTATGCATAGGCTTATCACAGTCAGACCTTAAGCATACTATTTTGGTAACTGTGGAAGACAGACTGAAGAGAGAAAAGATTGAAAAGTCAGAGATTAAAGGTAAGATTGTTTGAATATTTCAGATGAGAAGTGATTAGAGAATTAATATATTTGTCCTGTGAATAGAGGGAAGGAAGATGTGAGACATGCAGATATAATTGATAGGATTTGGATCTTGCATATTGATAGTATAAATGCTATTATCATAAATGTTGCAAAGGGAATTTATGTGTGATTTGGGGGTTGGACAATATCATTTCTGAATTCCATTCTTTTACTAAATTTTTTTTGTAATTTCACATGCATACAGAGACACACAGTTTTGTGTGAGATGGTATATATAATTTCATTTCAAAATTTTGAGAAATAAGAAACAATTGCCAGAAATTGATCATTGCTACTGAATTAGTAGATCATGGAAAGATCTTGTTTCTATTGTTTATCATTATTGCTTATCTTTTCAGAAAAGCAATAATGTTTAACAATAAATGCAAGATCTTCTATCTTTTCAGAAAGAAAAATACAAATAATTATGAGAACAAATTTTGTGTGATCCTAAACTCTGCTAGCTTCATCCTTATAGAAGAATTTTCTACAAAGTAAAGTAAGGATTTCTCACTCTTCCTACCATACTGGAGTTAACAAGGGCTAGTTATGGGGAAATTGTCTAGACTAACAATATGTGGAGAATTTTCTGAGATCTAAAAAGAAAATTTTCATGATGATTTCTCACACTATCTTTCCTGTCATCTTCTTAAGAAATATGATTTTTTTCACTGCAACTTTGGCATATTATTTTATATTGAATGATAATAATAATAGTCACAAAAATAATAGTAATAGTAACAATAGTAATACTTATTTTAGAATTATGTGAACATTTAAAAACTTTGTAGTAGCCACCTCAAAGAATAATTATAAAGTACATGCAAATGCCACTAGATTTATGAATCGTAATAATTTTTTATTTACTTCTGGATAAAGTCAATGAAATGGTGATGGCCTAAAAAAGAAACCAACATCCCTTCATTGATGATATCCAAATTAATTTAACCAACATTTTGTTGACAAAAAAGTATTGACTAATTGAGTCAAGTGTATTTGTTTACAGAAATAGACACAACATCATAGATTGCAAAAATTACCATTTACTTAGAAAGGCAGCATATGATGGTATGAATGATATGCCAGATGCTTCATATTATTCATAAGCTAATAAATGACAAATCCTCATGCTCTCAATTAAAGTTCCCAATTCAACAAAAAACTGTATTAGAAAAGCAATATTAATACAAATAATATTTTAATTACAATAAACAAAATAAAATGACAAACAAAAAATTAAAAAAAAATGGATGTCATCTTAACATATATCCATAACCTCTATGATATTGTGGTTGAAAAATTTTCCAAGAATAGAGATCAAAAAGAAATCCCAATAATTAGGAATAGGGTACAATATGTAAGATACACACCTTCCTCTGTTTTAGTGGAAATATTCTTAAGAGGCCATGAACTCATAGAAAATGCACTTAAATCCTATAGAAAATTCAACTCAAGAAATGGCACCAAAAATTAATCATTTTTCATTTACGTAGTAGTATATTAAGCACAAATAACAATAGTATCACAATGACTGATCCTTAGGCTATTTCTCTCTGAAATGAGAGAAATATTCTATCTACCATAAAGAATGGTAGATAGAAAATATAACATTAATAATGCTATATGCTGGTATGGTATTTTGCAGCTTATAAATTTTCACTTCTATTGCCTCCTTTGATCTTTACAACAGCTTTATGAGCTAGCAAGGCCACATATTATTTCCTCCACTTTTATAACCCCCGGGTTTAAAAAGTTAAATGATTTACCCAAGATCATAAGATGATTTAAGTAGTGTAACTAGGATTAAACCTACAGCTTTTTACTTTTATCTCTATCCTGATACTTTATAGGTAGAATAGAATTAAGATTCTTGCAAGGACTGCATGATATTTAAGAGATAATGATTATGTATTTGTTTGCAAAGCTTTGTAACATTGAAATGAAAGGTTTATTTACTTTATTTAACATTATGGAATTTACATTTTACATTTATTTTACATTTTAATTTACATTGCCACTTCCCAATGTCTTCTTTGTTACCATAATAAAATCCTCTTTTATAACAATTACACAACAAAGCAACTCACTGGCTACATCAGAAAGTATATGCCTCTTTCCATGTCTCTTTCCCAAGATGGTACCTTCTCTTTACTGAATAGAGGCATACATATTTCATTTTTAGTCTAGGCAAGATTGGTAACTCCATTAATGAGGACTTTGAGCTGTTTTATCATTGTTTCCCTGTATATGAAATATGATCACTTTGTATTGTGATCTCCTGTTTTGCTTATTTCACTCTTTTATGTTTTTCTTTTTTACATTTTATCAAGTCTCTCTGACTAATTTGTATTCAGTATTTCATAAGGCATGATAGTATCCTACTGTATTCCTTTTTGTATCATTTTATATCATTTTCTAAAAGGCTGAAAAAAATAAAATATAAGCCAGACAAAGGAAGAAAGCCAATGATCTAGTGAATATTAAGTTTAAAACAACAACTGAAAAGTTGGTTTTCCCAGTGTTTGCTCATATGTAGTTTAAAAATTTCCATGAAAATCTAAAAAAATGTATTTTTCTAACTGTGATAGATTTTCACTTAATCTAGTCTTTATTTTCATATTAGAAATATATACTTAGACCACTGATAGGCAAACTCTTCTTTGAAACAATTACTTTAACAGTATCCCCTATGGTTTATTGTGTCATTTTATATGACCTTCAGTTAAATACCATGTCTATTAGGCAACTGAATCCTGCTGGTTTCTTTAGTAGTCTCCTAAGACAGGTTTCACTTACATAAAATCTAATGTAGAAACCCTAGAAGGCTTCTTTTTTACTATTTCTGAAAAATTCCATTAACACCATCTCTATGGTAATACCCATCTAATTATAACATGCTCCATGCTGAACTCAGAGGGCAAGTCATCTCATAAAACTGTGGACACACACTGAGAATGGAGGGAAAAGATTGTAATTCTCACTTTGGCCGTAAATTTTAATAAATATGATGCTGTAGAATTTTGAAATCCAATTGGTAAAGGTAAATCCTAAGAGGAGGTTTATTACTGGTGGCATTAAAGCTAGAGGTATCTGGAAGGTCCTGAATGTGTCACAACAGTGGGAAGATTTTATTTGCCTCTAGGACTTGTCTTCCCAACCTGTAGTTTCCCCCATATTTATTTTCGTTGGCATCTACAATAGTCTGCTTCTCATCAAAGGTCCAATTAGTAACCTCAATTCTATTAACATCCCATGGAAACAACTTGGTTTGAGAGCATTTGTAATGATGGGATTCACTAATTGAATACAAAATGAATTATCATTATTTTAACATATTCCCTTTAATTAAGTTATGATGTAAAACACATGTATATGTACACATATATACATATACACACCTAGACATATATGTATTGCAGTCCTCTATGTGAATATCCCTTAATAGCATATCATATAAATCACATATTTGAAAATGTTTAGAAAGTTACAGTGGGTCCTTCCGGGGGTGGAGCCATGGTGGCAGAGATCAGACAGGAGTCTCTGTAACCTCCTCTAACCTCCCCTCAAACCAACAACATATGAAGCCTCTAGACCGATTCTGAAGCAAAAAAAAAATCCACAATATCTGGAGAACAACACGATTCTAGAAGAAGATACTCTGGAAGAACCTCAAAACAGGTCTGTTTTAATTGGGCAGGGGGGTGGTCTACTGAACCCAGACTGCAGTGCAGGGAGACTGGGGCAGGGAGCTGGAGCAGGGAGCTGGAACAGGAGTCAGAACAGGAGTGGGAGCGTTGTGCTTTTCACACACCTGGGAGTCTGCTGGGGGTCTCTTGGGCCAATCTGTCCTGATTGTGGGCAGGTGGTTTGAAGGGTCTGCCTTTTGAGGGGGATAGATTGTGAACCACTGAACCCCTGATGAGCATCAGACCTAGCTGCCATTACATAGCACCTTAAAGCAATCAATCAAACAACAGGACTGATCAGCACCAGAAATAATTCAATCAGCAGAACTGCCCAGTACCTGAAATAATTCAATCAGCAGAACCCCCCAGGGTGAACTAAAGCAGAACTGCCCAGCAACTGACATAATTCAATCAGCAGAACTGCCCAGTTCCTGAAATAACTCAATCAGCAGAACTGCCCCAGGGCAAATTGAAGCAGCTGTCCCACCTTTGCCCTAAACAGACCTCACACCTTTTAAAAAAAATGAATAAAAAACCAAAAAGAGCTCTCACCATAAACAACTTTTATGGAGAGAGGGAAGAACAGACCTCAAATCCTGAGGCCCCTAAAGTTAAAGTAACTCCAGAAAAAGCCCCAAAGAGAGACATAAATTGGTCTCCATGTCACAAGGCTTTCTTTGAAGATTGCATAAAAAATCTTAAAAGAGAGTTAGAAGAAACATGGGGAAACGAAATGAGATCACTGCAAAATAAAATAGAAAAAATGGAAAAAGAATGCAATGGAAAAAAATGTAATTGGTCAATTGCAAAAGGAACTAAAACAGTAACTGAAGAAAATAAGACATTAAAAATTAGAATCAAACAATTGGAAATGAATGACTCATCAAGACTTCAAGAATCAGTCGAACAAAAACAAAAAAATGAAAAGATAGAGAAAAACATGAAATATCTCCTAGGAAAAACAACTGACCTGGAAAATAGATCTAGGAGAGACAATCTAAGAATTATAGGGCTTCCTGAAAGCCATGATGAAAAAAAGAACCTAGACACTATCTTCCAGGAAATCATAAAAGAAAACTGCCCTGATATTTTAGACCGAGAAAGCAAAATACTCCTTGAAACAATACACCGATCACCTCCTGAAAGAAATCCAAAAATTAAGTCCCCCAGAAATATCATGGCTAAATTCCAGAACTATCATACCAAGGAAAAGATATTACAAGAAGCCAGAAAGAAATAATTTAATTATCGGGGAGCTACAATTAGGATCACACAGGACCAAGCAGCTTCTACTTTGAAGGATCGAAGGGCCTGGAATCAGATATTCCGAAGGGCAAAGGAACTTGGATTACAGCCAAGACTACGTTACCCAGTTAGAATGAGCATTATCTTCCAGGCAAGAAGATGGTCATTCAATGATATAGGAGAATTTCACCTATTTCTACTGAAAAGATCAGAACTGAACAAAAAATTTGATCTACAAACACAGAACACAAGAGAAACATAAAAAGGTAACAAGAAAAAAAAACTCTTGAGAACTATATTTATGTTATAGATACTTATAGAATGAGACTTGATTTTATGAATCTATTATTACATTATGATTATGATACGATTACTGTGATTTGATTTTATGATTATTATGATATGATTACTGTGATTTTGTGATTATTATGATATGTTTATTGTGATTTTATGATTATTATGATATGATAAACTGAAAAAGAAATTAGAGGTAGAAAAGGGATAACACTGGAAGA
>JAJPUD010017834.1:0-23348 GCA_023553655.1 Myrmecobius fasciatus
TCTCTCAATCAAGGCTATTCTAGAAAGGGAGCCATTTTTTTTCTCCTCCAGCACCCCCCCAAAGCAATATAGAGAGCTCATGACCTGAGTGACAATATGTTGTCCAGAAAAGGACACAACTCAAAATAGCTTCAGCTCCAGCCCTTTCTCCTTGAGTCTGAGCTGAAGGGTCAACTCTAGCCAGAGGAGCCAAAAAATGAAACCATCCAAGCCTGCTTGGCTAGGGTCTTATGGGTTCCTGGATGGGGAGGAAGTCTAGAGATGCTCCACAGTATAGACTATCCTAGTCATGCAGAGTTGAGGTTTGATAAAATCCAAAAGGTGCTAAGGTTCTAGGAGGGCAGAGTTTGTTCCCAAATCCAAGATGTCAAAGGATGACAGTTCCCTAAGGTCTTGTAAAAAACCTCCTCCCACCTTTCTCACCCACTTTTCTAATGGCAGATATCCATCTTTTCAGGGAGAGGGAGAGAGAGACAGATACAGAGAGACTTAGAGAGACAAAGAAAAACAGAGACAAGAGACAAAGACAGAGACAGACAGACAGAGAGATCTATGCACAGAAATTCAGACACACAAACGAACACACACACACCTCAGATATTTAGGATCCAGAGAAACCTAAGATATTGGGGGGAGGGAAAAAGTGGGCACCCTGAAGCATTGGGGGAAGAATTAGGTATTTTAAGGTCCCAGATCAGATCAACCTAACAGCAACCCCTCAACTCCCACCTCCCAAACCCCGACACCTCCTCATCCCACTCCCCATCTCACTTCAGCCTACCATTCTGAAAATCCCAAGAGGCTGACGAGCAATTGTCTTACCGGGAAAGCAGAGGTGACCCTGGAGCGGCCCTGGTCCCAGACCCCTCCTCAGGAGCAGCCAAAGGGACCGCCCTTTGAGAGCCGCAAGGTCAAGGCTGTCTCTGTTTGTGCTCTATGCTCTCGCCCGGGTTCCGACTCCCTGGAGACCCCACAAGGACGCACCTCGCTTTAAGAATGAGATAAACAAGCTACGACGCAGTACGACCCATCTCGAGCTGCGGCTGCTGCCCCCACCTCTCAGATCTTGCAGGTGTCCTTTCCCAACACCTACAATCCTAACCCTTTTCCGCAATCCCTGGGACGGGGGACTCAATGTGGGGATTCGATATAGGTAACCTTACCCCCCTCCCACTCCCAAGACAATTTACTTCTGCGTCTTCACCTTCTCCCTACTCCATCCCCGATTTCTCCCATCCCAGACTCCTACCCCTCCCAGTCCCCGGGGATCTGAGGCAGAGGCGAGGGGCTGCCCTCATTGCCAGGAGGCCTCCATAGGGGAACGGAGGGGGGCACAAGCGATCTTACCCGGAGCTGAGGTCTCAGCCAGAGGGACTGGCAGCGCCGGCTCTGGCGGTTTTATCTTCCTAGGAGGGGGTCCACCTATTGACGGTGACGGCGCAATGCAGTGACCCCCTGTACTACAGCAATGCGGTACAGGGCTGGAGAGATAGGAAGAGGAGGAGGAGACCGAGGCGGCGGCAGAGGCGGCGGCTGGGGGCGGGGGAATGGGGGTGAAAGAAGGAGGGAGGAGATACAGGCTAGATGGAGAGACAGAAAGACAGGATCGGTAGGACAGAGAGAAACCGAGAAAGAAAAAAAGAGAAACAAGGAGAGAGCGAGAGAGAAATAGAGACAGGAAAACAGGGAAGGGGGAGAGAATGAAATTAGACTCCTTTTGATAGAAACAGAGACAGTGGTGGAGGCAGCAGCAGGTTAGTAGAGAAGAGGAGGCAAAGAAGGGAGTAGGCGAGAGAGAAGATGTAGGGGAGGGTAAGAGAGAGAGAGAATTGGCAAGTTAAAGAAAGAGGCCAAAAGGACCCTGAGGACAAGGATGATGACACAATGCTCCTCTAGAAGGCAGTGGGGCATCGGAGGAAGATATTGATGGAGAGAAAGGAAGAAACCCTCAACAAGAACAGAAAGAACCCAGGGGAGATTCAGGCTGACAAGAAGCTGTGGGCCTACTTAATGTACATGATTCTAAATCTTAGAATGAAGGCTGTGAGGCCAGCCTTCAGGGATAGTCAAGGTGTTCCATAGGTGCCAACCCCTGCTGCAGGAAAAGGCTCCCCTACTGTTCTCCTTCATTCATTCCTTTAGTAAATGTTTACTGACACTCTACTTTGTGCAAGGCCCTGTGTGACATTCCACCTGGTGAATTCAGGTAACTTAGAATTGTCTGGATGTGTGAACGTCTCCAGCCACTTGGTGATTTTCTGAGACTGAGTTTTTATCCCAGGCTGCCTTCTTCTGCCTGCCCTCCAACATAGCAACAACTCATGCCAGCTTCCCCCAATCAATGTTCAAGCTTAAGAAAGGCAGGCTCCTTACATGATCAATCCCAGTAAAATTATAATGAGGAAAGGAGAGCCTGTTGTCACTGAAAGGAAAAACAAAAAACAGAATGGTTTCCAAAAGCTAAGGAAACAATCTTTGGATTATCTACAGTAAAGTTCCCTCTGTTACTTCAATTAATTGAGAGTTGAATGTATATATCCAAAAATTTACCAGCCCACTTATCACATAATAGAAAATGGAGATGGAAAAAGAAGTGTGTTTGAAGAAACAGATGGGGTAGTGTTGCTTGGACTGCAAAATAGGACCAGAGATTTAGAAATGAAAAGAACAACAGAGATTATCTAGTCTACCCCCCCCCCTTTGTATATTTGAGCATATTAAGTCTAGATTGGTAAAATTATTTGACCAAGTACACACAGATAGTAAATTATAAATCTGGGATTTGAACCCATGTCCACTGACTCCAAATTCAATATGTTTTTGTTGTTGTTGTCCCACCTTGCATTTGCAAACATTAATACATGCCTGAGGGCGGGGGAAGCAACTGGAATTAAGTGCCTTGTCCTAGGTTACTAAACTATTAAGTATATGAGGTCAGATTTGAACTCCCATCCTCTTGCCTCCAGGGATAGTGCTTTATCCACTGTACCACCTAGTTGCCCTAATAAATTTTTGCCTAAAATCCAAAACATACAATCCTGAAGTCTTCTGTCTATGAAACATAGTACTGTGCTTAAGGCTTTATCCTTCTCAACACTCAGGCCTTTTTTTTTTTTTTTCCAACTAGTACTTATCGAAAACCTACTACATGCACAATGCTAAAATGGATAAGACCTAGTCCCTAACCTCAAAGAGTTCATACTTTAACTAGAAGAATAAGGAATATACATAAGAATTGCAAGGAAAAAAACCAACAATGTTATGTATGAGCAAAGTACTACAGGAAGAAGAATAATTGTATTTAACAAGAGTTAACAACGCAAAGAAATGTGCATGTGTAACCTCTCAATCCATTTTGGGAGACCTTGTCTGGTTTGACTTTTAGGTAAAGGAAGGACAATTGTGTTTCTGTGATGTTTAAGAACATAATCATATCAACTGTGATGGACTAGGCTCTTTTCAACAATGAGATGTTTCAAGGCAATTCCAGTAGACTTGTAACAGAAAGTATCATATGCATCCAGAGAGAGAACTACAGAGACTGAATGTGGATCAAAGCATAGTATTTTTACCTTTTTGATGTTTTTTGTTTTCTTGGGTTTTTTCCCTTTTCACGCACATGATGAAAAATATGGAAATATGTTTAGGAGAATTGCACATGTTTAACCTATATCAGATTCCTTGCTGTATTATGGAGGGAGAGGAAAGGAGAAAGGAAGAAAAATTTGAAGTACAAAGTTTTGCAAAGGTGAATGTTGAAAACTATCTTTGCATATATTTGGAAAAATAAAATACTATTTAAAAATTAAATTAAATTTTAAAAAGAATATAATCATATTCAAGACAATTCCAGTAGACTTGGGATGGAAAATACCATTCACATCCAGAGAAAGAATTATGAAGACTGAATGTGAATCAAAGCATAATATTTTCACTTTTTATTTGTTTGTTTTCTTTCCCGTGGTTTTTTCTCTTTTGTTCTGATTTTTCTTGCACAACTTAACAAATATGGAAATATGTTTAAAAAGATGCACATATTTAACCTATATCAGATTTCTTGCTGTCTTGGAAAGGGAAGTAAAGAAGGGGAGGAGAAAAAATTGGAACATAAAGTCTTAGAAAAATGAATGTTGAAAACTATCTTTACATGTATTTGGAAAAATAAAACACTATTGTGAGAAAAAAAAGACATAATCATGTCCAGGGGTAGTAAGATAGAACAAATATCCTCTCAAAGCCCTTCCAACAGATTATGGCCCAACCAAAAATTAGAAAAAAGAAAACTCATAACCCAGATCACTAGAGCAAAGGAATTATGATGGGAAGAGCCTGGTCCCTTGGAGTCAAGAGGCCAATGGTCCGATCTAGGCACTTAAAATATATATACTACCTTTGTGGCCATGGGCTCGTAGCATAGCAAGAGCAATAGATATGGTGTCAGAACTTGTGGCTAGTTTTGAATGTTAGCTCTTCTGTTATTAAATGTGGGCAAGCCACCGGTGCTCTCTGACCCTCCTCATCCTCCTTTGTAAATAAAGGGATTAGATTGTCTAATCTCTAAATTCTATTCCAGTTTCTAATCCTATAAACTATGCCTCTTCACTTCTCTTAATCCCAATTTTTTCACCAGTAAATGAAGGTAATAGTACTCCTTGTAAGTAGGGATAGTTTCATTATATTTTTATACTCAGTACCTGGCACATTGTTTGGCACTCAGAAGTCACATAATAAGTGCTTATCGATTGATTGTACTGTGTTCTTAAGAATATATTGAGGAAAATGTTTTATTACTCGTCAAGCAATAAACAAAAATAAGAACTATTATTTTTGGGATAATTGGCATTTCTTAATGCTTTCCATCCAAGAACCTCAGACCATTTAATTTGAGATCAAGCTACCCAATTGTTTTGTGGGTTTAGGTTTTTTTTTTTTTAAGGTGTTTTTTTTTTTTTTTTAAATGGCTGGCTTGCTTCCATCTAACAGAAGGGTGACTTCATCTTTTATAAAGTCTGGTTCTCTATGACATGCCATGTCACCACAATGGGAGGTGAGGCTCAGAGAGGAAGCAAAGGATGTGGGATTTAATTAAAGTGGCTTCACTCCAAAGCAAAAGCTAAAAATGAAGCACTAACTGTCTTTGGCACTAGCACCTTCAAGGGAACTTTATTGTGGCTCAAGCTTCCATTCAGACCCTAGAGAGACCTTGAAAATCTCAAGGAAAGTCTTCCTTCTGGCACTAAAATGGGACAATTTAGTGAACAGGTTGGGGACCCCTGAGTCTACTGCTTCCTTCAGGCAACACACTGAAGCTGGATATTGCTGATCTAAAATGCTCCTCATGAACACAGTCAGGCTAAATGAGAAAGATGCTATCTCTGGACTTGGATGAGATGGATAGCACCCAGCTAACATCAGCAATAATGAAGGCCCATTGGTTCCTTTATGAGTGCATTCTCTGGCAAGAGCAGTCAGAGCAGGTTAAACTCATTTTGGTCTGTACAGTCAGCAGTCATTGCTGGGCCAAAAGAGAATTACACTATTACTAATTTAGTTCTATAGAAGAAAGGCAAGTTCTAGAATGCATAAGGGAAAGCTCAGGGTTCTGAGCTTGGCTGGGTTCTGGAATGTTGGAGTCTGGGTTCCAGGTTCTATGCTGGTTCAAGACTCAAGGTTAAGGGTTCTGACCTTTTGATTTTTTACTTTTTGGGTTTGGAGCTCAGAAGTCTGGGCTCTGGGAATTAGGCTATAGTCTGATCTCTGAACAATAGGCTGGACTACTTTAGACTCTAAGACTCTGGAATTGATTTAGGTCAGATTTTTTCTAAGAGGTGGGCTCAGAATTCAGAAAGATGAATTGGAGAGTGAATTAGGTTCAAAGTGTTGAGTTCTAGAGGTTGGGCTCTGAGTCTATCACTAAATAATCAAAGTGGCTTTCATAAATGATCTGATGGGGCTGTGGAGTAGGGAAAGAAGGGCAGTAGCATTTATTTGCTTTATTATTTATTCATTTCTATCTTTGCCAAGAAAACCCTAAATGGGGTCCCAAAAGTTAGGTATGACTGAAATAGCTGAACACCAACAGGAAGATCACTTTTAACTTCAAAATCCTATGATACTATGGACTAGAGTCAAGTTCTAGCCCTGAAAAATACTGCTTTGCAGAATGATTTCAGAAAAGCCTAGAGAGACTTGCATGAACTGATGCTGAGCGAAATGAGCAGAATCAGAGATCATTATACACAGTAACAACAAGACTATATGATTATCAATTCTGATGGACATGACTCTCTTCAACAATGAAATGCTTCAAACCAGTTCCAATTGGTCAGTGAAGAAGGCCATATACACCCAGAGAGAGGGATATGAAATGTGGACCACAACATAACATTTTCATTCTCTCTATCGATGTTTGTTTGCATTGTGTTTCCTTTCTCAGATTATTTTTCTTGTTGACATGATTTTTCTTGCACAGCAAGATAAGTGTGGAAATATGCATATTCAATTTGTCAAGTATTTTAACATAATTAACATGTATTGGACTTCCTGACATCTAGGGGATGGGTGGGGATTGGGGTGAAAAATTTGTAACAGAAAGCTTTCTAAGGGTCAATGTTGAAGAATTACCCATACATATGTTTTGAAAATAAAAAGCTTTAATAAAAAAAAATACTGCTTTGGGGAGACTCAAGACTCAGTTTCTCCATCTCTCAAAAAGCAATAATTGTAACTACCTTGCATACTTTCCAGAAGTGTGGTGAAGATCAAATGAGATAAGAGATATAATGTGCTTTTCACACCTTGAGGCTATGTATAAATGTGAGCTATTATTATTGTCTCATTTGCATTCAAAAGGTCAGTGGAGAGTTAAAATCCTTGGAGCTGCACTCTGTCTCTGAGGAGAAATGAGACTTCATTTGAAAACACATTAGAGGTTGGGACCCTAAAATTAGGCTAATGGAAAGCTGGCTTTCCTGAGGCTGGTATGCATCTCAGCAGTTACCCAAGCCTGGAAGGGAGAACTTTCCCCAAACTCCTCAAAACCCCAGCTCCACTATAATGACACAGTTCCCTTTCTTTGTAACAAAGTCTCTAATCATATCTCTCACAACACTCAGGGCTAGCAAAATGCATTATGTACAGTATCTGATCTCAGCCTCTCAACAACCTTATGAGGTTGATACTGAGAGGTAGAAACATCACTATTTTACATATGAGAAAATTGAGAATCAGACTTGCCCATGTTTATACAGGTAGGCAATGTCAAATGAGAAAATCTTTTTTTGAAGTCCAGCCAAACTACATCTCAAGGTACATCTGAAAAGAAGCAGGACATCTCTGTTGCAGCTAGGACAGTTTTCTGAGCTAATGGAAAGCTCTGAGATTTTGAATGCTGAATTTAAAAACAAAAAACAAAAAACAAAACTGGGACAAAGGCTTTCCAGGAAAAAGCCACTAGATGGAGCTATGGATAGAGCACTGGGCCAGGAGTCAGGAAGGCCTGATTTCATAACCCTACATCCAACATTTATTAGCTGTGAGACTCTGAACAAGTTATTTCCCTTCTGCCTCAGCTTCCTTGTCTGTAAAATTGAGATAATAAGATAAGATAAAACATGCAAAGCACTTTGCAAACCATAAAGTACTATATAAATGCTATTATTATAGGTCCTTGGTCCCTCCAACTTGTGTCTATAAAAGGTAGATATCTTTATTTAAGAGAGGAAGTAACTTATAGATTTAGTCCTGCAAGAAAGGACCTCAGAATCCATCTACTCCAATTGCCTCATTTTATAAATGAGTAAATTGAGGTCCCAGGAAGCTAAATAATTTGTCCAAAGAGACACTTGTGACCAGGGAACATCAGAAGCAGCATCTAAACTTAAGTCTTTGAGGTCAGAGCTTTTGTCATACTGTACTTCAGCATTGCCTCAACACAAAAAAACTAGACAAATACTATTGGGCTTCCTAAGATTTCTTCTCCAATCTCCATATCCTCATTTTCAAAACAGCATGGATGTTCTGAACAATTCTGTATCCTGTCCAGCCCTCTCATGCATACAGGATAACTGTGACAGAGTTGTTCTGTAAGTGTCCCATCAAGTGGAGCATGGGGAAGCCAGGTGGCTTCATCTCAAATTGTGATTTATGCTTTTTATTAAGTCCCACCCTTGTTGGTAGTCTCAAATCATTCTACTCTTCCAAAATGAGCAGTAAAACTCTCCTTTCTCTAATAGAATTCCCTTGCTTATTATCATGTTTCCTCAAAACCTCATGGAGTCAGATATCATGAAGGTTTCAGACCTCCCCACACATATGTATTCTTGGACATGCACATATGATCTCAAGAGCAGGAATTCTATAAAACCAGTCTTTGGCATTGCTGACCTCCCAGATGACCAAGAATCTCCCAGCAGACTCGTATTGCCTCCAGGATCAAATACAAAATCCTCTAGTTGGTATTCAAAATCCTTCATAACCTCATCCCCTCCTCCTTTTCCAGTTTTCTCACACTTTACTCTCCACCACATATCCTTTGATCTGGTGACTCCTGGGTGCTCCATCAACAAGACACTCCTTTTCTCTGCCCAAGGCATTTTTTCTAATTGTGCCTTAAGCTCAGAATGCTCTCCCTCCTCATCTCTGCCCATTGGCTTCTTTTAAATCCCAACTAAAACCTCATTTCCTATAGGAAACTTTTTCCAACTTAACTCTAATGCCTTTTCTCTCTTTTTTCCTGTTTATGTATTTCCTATATATGTATCATATATTTATACTATATATGTATATATGTATGTATATCCTCTATTTCCCATTTGTCCTGCATATATCTTATTGTCTCTTCTCTTAGATTGTGAGCTCCTTGAAAGCAGAAACTGTCTTTTGCCTCTTTTTGTATCCAAAATGCTTAGCACAGTGCCTGACACAGTGAACACAGATGTGGTCTATGATGTAGGGTTTGGCACCTAAGGTTGGAGTTCTCAATGTGAAGAATTCTCAATGGCCATTATCTTTAGCAAAAGATAGTTTTATTTAGGGAAGAGGTTACAAATAAAAGGAAGGAATACAATAAACAACAGGAATGGTAAATATGAAATAGAGGGGGAAAGCATGTGAAAGACCAGTTCCTCAATGGAACTCACAATTACCCAGTAGAAAGGAAGCACCCCATGTGGTTGGGGCATGCTCTTAGCTGGCAAGCAAAACTCTGAAAGGGATTTAGCTCCCTAAAAGAGTTAGTTAGCTATAAGGAAGAGAAGTGGTTTTGAGAAACATAGTGGAATTAAGAGAGAGAGAACTTAGCATGGGGGAAGGAGAAGGGGAAAGACAGAGTGTCATGTTGAGCCCACTCAGAGGAAGGTAGCAGCCATGAGATGACTCATTGGTATATTTTTTTTTCCTGAGGCAATTGGGGTTAAGTGACTTGCCCAGGGTCACACAGTTGTTACCTGTCGGAGACCAGATTTGAACTCAGGTCCTCCTGACTTCAGGGCTGGTGCTCTATCCACTGCACCACCTAGCTGCCCCTCATTGGTATATTTTATAGGGAAAATTTAACCTCAGGGACATGACTGGATTTCTGACAGGGCATGACAAAGTGAGACTACTCAAGAGGGTGGGTCTCAGGAATTTGACATAACTTGCATTTCAGTTCCAGGAGGTGAGACCTCTCCATAGGATAAGACCATAGAGCTAAATTGATCTCTCTGTATCTCTAAATTGATCTCTCTGATCTGTCTTCTGCCTGCTCAGGGATCAACTCTTTAGTTTCTCTTGTTCCAAAACACTAGTCAGAATCTCATCAAAATTCTATTGTTAACTGACACACTGAAGATGAAATATAGAGAGAACAGTCTTATGATGACCTCCCTTTTCTGAGCTATGAGGATAAATGTCTTCTCTTAGATTATTTGATTTTGTGAGAGACATCTGATCTAAGCCTTATAATAACTCTTTGAGGTAGATACTGAAGGTAGAATCATCCTCATTTTATGGAGCAGAAAACTAAAGTCAGAGAGGATAAGTGATTTGCCCATGATTGTACAGCTAATCAATGTCAAATGAGAGAATCTTCGACTGTCTTGAGGCCACTGGTAGCATGTATATGTGCATATTGGGAAAACAAAATATCTCTCCAGAAGTAATAGAGGATTTTATTGCTCAGACACTGATTTTCACCATAAAGCCTCTAATTGTAAAACATTGGCTCAAGATTGAGCTTCAAATCTACTCTTTTCCTTAGAACTTTTCCTCTATCCTTTTGTTGTATTTATCAGCTTTCCCTTGTCTTTACCAACGTGATAGATACCAATTAATCATATTATGTTTGAGCTGGAAGAAATCCTGGAAAGCATCTATTTCAGGCTGTCCATTTTCTAGATGGAAGCTGGGGCACAGAGAGGAAGAAATCAATTGCTCATAGTCACACAGATATCAAGCAACAGGACAAGGATTGGAAGGTAGGTCTTCTGACATGGATTTTAATACTATTTTCCCTATGTCATATCATATAGTCAGCTAACCACAGAAAGGCCTGCTTTGGGATGTTTGCCCTACTTTCATACACTTGTACATAAACACAGCAGTCTCAGGCTGCCATACGAAAACAATATCAATCCCCACATTTTTGTCAAGGTGATGTTTGCAAGGACCACCAGAACTGAAGAAGAATTGAAGGCAAGACTGGAGAGAAATATTGACAGAAAGAAAAGGCAGAGACAGTTGTAGAAACAGTCAGGGATTATAGTATTTGTATTCAATAGAGAGAGACAAAAAGAGAACGAGACAGAGGCAAAGAGAGCAATACATTTATAAATAACAACATTTATTAAGAGCTGACTATATGCCAGACACTGTATTAGGAATTAAAAACAAAAAAAAACAAAAACAAAACAGTCCTTGAACCCAGGAAGCTTACATTCTAATACCAGAGAACAATATATAAAGAAGTGCAAGAAAAGGGGAGGGGGGGTAGATGGCACCAGTTCAGTGGTATGATATGGAGATGGTTGAAAAATGGCTTGGGTTTACAGAGGATGAAATTAAAACTATTTGTAGTCATATGAAAAGGTGCTCCAACTCACTATTGATCAGAGAAATGCAAATCAAGACAACCCTGAGGTACCACTACACATCTGTCAGATTGGCTAAAATGACAGGAAAAGATAATGATGAATGTTGGAGGGGATGTGGGAAGGCTGGGACACTGATGCATTGTTGGTAGAATTGTGAACGGATCCAGCCATTCTGGAGAGCAATTTGGAGCTATGCTCAAAAAGTTATCAAACTGTGCATACTCTTTGACCCAGCAGCATTTCTATTGGGCTTATATCCCAAAGAAATCATAAAGGAAGGAAAGGGCCCCACATGTGCAAGAATGTTTGTGGCAGCCCTTTTTGTAATGGCTAGAAACTGGAAACTGCCCTTCAATTGGAGAATGGCTGAATAAATTATGGTATATGAATACTATGGAATATTATTGTTCTGTAAGAAATTACCAGAAGGACGATTTCAGAGAGGCCTGGAGAGACTTGCATGAACTGATGTTGAGCGAAGTGAGCAGAACCAGGAGATCATTATACACGGCAACAGCAATATTATATGACGATCAATTCTGATGGACATGGCTCTCTTCAACAATGAAATGTTTCAAACCACTTCCAATTGTTCACTGAAGAAAGCCATATACACCCAGAGAGAGGGATGTGAAATGTGGACCACAACATAACATTCTCATACTCTTGATTGATATTTGCTTACATTGTGTTTCCTTTATCTGATATGTCTTTCGTGTAGATACGATTTTTCTTGCACAACAATGATAAGTTTGGAAATATGTATACATACATTCTATTTGTCAAGTATTTTAACATAATTAACATGTAGTGGATATTCTGCCATCTAGGGGAGGGGTGGGGAATTGGGGGGGAAAATTTGTAACAGAAAGCTATGTAAGGGTTAATGTTGAAGAATTACCCATACATATGTTTTGCAAATAAAATAAAATTTAAAAAAAAAAAGAAAGAAAAATGGCTTGGGGAGATCTAGATCAAGTCAAGATAAGATGAAAATTTATCTAGAATCATTCAAGGAAGGAGAATTCATAAAATCAGAGATTCAGAGATGGAAAAGATGTGGGAGATCATTGAATTCAGCCCCTCGTTTTACAGATAAGGAAAGTGAGGCAACAAGTAATTAAGTGATTTGCCCAAATACATAGAGTTAGTAAGTGTCTAAAGTAAGGTTTGAACCTAATTTTTCTGACTCCTTGTCCAGGGCCATATCCCCTAAATCAAGATGACTCACCTCAGACATTCAGCAATTACTAGCTATTTACTGAGCAACTCACTTAATTCTGCCTCAAAAAAACAAAACATGACAAAAAACTCCTAAACTGCTTTGATAAAACTACTCTATATGTATTTCAGGACTCTTTCCCTATGAAATTCATTTCAAGGATAACTCTTGGGAAAGAACTTCAAAAGGGGAAAACTTCAAAGGGGATAAAAAAGTGGTGGGCTGCAGCTTCCAAATCAATTTAACAAGTATTCACCACTCATTATATTCAAGAAACTAGAAATAAATAATTGCTGACATTTATGTAATTTCACATATATTTAATTTGACACTCTCCAGAGAAAATAAAAGTACTATTATGGTGAAGTGGAAAAACAGAGATGTGAAGTCAAAGGACCTGGGTTCAAATCCAAGCTATCTTGTTTTCCACTTGAATGAGATGGGAAACTGAGGACTTTTTAGAGTAATGATTGTGAGAGATTGGTAGGGTTTTTCGTTGGGGATCCTGTTGCAGGAAGAGAGATAAATTGTGGCTTTTTAGAATATCAAAGGAAGACCAGAATCAATCTGCTAGCTGCTGATTTGAAAAAGGGTCTGGTTGATATCTGAGGACCTTGAGTGGGCGGGAAGTGCTTTGTTCTGAGATTGACAGGCTTGGGGGTGAGTGCCTTTTCTTTCCCTATATGTGTGGGTTCAGGTGAGAAGGGTGTGTACACTCCTTCCTCTCCTGGCTGTGGCCGGGAGAAGAATGACTGCCCCAGGGAATTTTGTGAAATTCAAATAAACTTCTAATCTTCACTTTGAGAAATCTCTGAGTAATGATTTTGAATCAGGAATCAGATTTTTATCCCACACACACTTGTATTATCTTGAGCAAGTCATTTCTTCTAAGACTCAGTTTCTGTATCTGAAAAATGAGAGGGTTGAACAAGATGATCTCTAAGGTTTTTTAGTCTATTAAATTCTAATACTAATAGTAACCCCATTTTACAAAAGATAAAACTGAGGTTTAGAAAAGTAAAATGTCTATGATCAGACAGCTAGAGAGTATCAGAGCCAAGATTTCAATTGAGATTTTCTAATCCCATGTCTCATGATTTTTTTTTTTTTTTACCAGACCAAGCTGATGAGAAGGTTTTGTTTACTAATTAATACTGATCTAGCTCTGGGCCCTATTATACAGAGATCAGAAGCCTGAAAATTTCATGGGGAGATTATAAGGATCGATACTACCAAACAGCTCCTACAGGCTGTTTGCAAGGCAAAGGGAAAGGTGCATAGTTAAAGCATTGCTCAAGTATATGCTCAAGTAAAGATCAAATAGGTCTTTTGTGATGCAGCATGGGTGGCAAAGAAGTTTCCTTGGAGTTGTGATTAGCCCCCCAAGTTCCCTGCATCTCCCTCTATGTAGTTTGTGGCCTCTGAAGGTCCTACTATGTCCCTGATTTGAATACCTAAGATCAGATCTTCAAATAGTGCCCCAAATTAGCATACCAGCTAAGGGATACAAACAATCACTGGAGAAGAAAGGTAGTGTAAGGGAGGATAGGAGGTAGCTGAAATCACAGAGCATAGTTGATAGGATCACACTGCAGCCAGGGATTAAAAATAAATGCCTAGTGTGAAAACAACTTCCCAAAAATTCCCCACCAGGCAGCTGGCTGAGCCTGAAATTTAATATGTCTACTCCCCTTACAATTAGGCTGGGATTTTCATAGAGCCAGGAAAGCTGTTACTGGAAACATAGGCAGGGATTGAAGAGATTTGGGCAGGGCTGGCTCAAAGCATAATAAGTAAACTTATTTTGTCCAAGTGCCTTTCAACCTCACCTTTCCTAATTGACTTCTAACCTCCTCACTAAGTACCTTGGGAACTCATTCTGTTCTCCCCTCTAGCTAAAGGCCTCTCTCCCACCTAGTTCAGCTAGACTCTTAGACAGTTTCCTTATTCCTCCATCCCACTTCCCCAGTCAATACATCTAATCCTACAGCTAGCTGTGACAAAACAATTGGATCTGCTCCATTACAGCACACTAAGGGTTAAATAGCTCAATTCTTCCAAATAGATTCGATTCCACAGGACTCTTTCTTAAGAAGGCTACTTGGAAGCAGGTGACCCATCTGGTGCTCTTGTAGACATTATGTAGACATAATCTGTAGGTGGTTGCATAGTGTTCTGACTGCACAGTGAACCCTCCCTTGATATCCCTAACTATAGTTCTTCCTGCTGGTAATACTAGGCAAAAAAACTGAAACCTGCCCCACTTCCCTTTGTTCTCATTTTTCTTGAGGACACCATTGTCCAACCTCCCAGGATTGAAACCTCTGACTCTTTAATCCTGTTCATCCCTCCCCCACATCCATTTATTTGCCAAGTCTATCTCACCAACATTTCTCCCATCTGTCCCCTTCTCTCTGCTCCATCTAGTCAAAGTCTTCATCATTTTTTGTCTGAATCATTGTTTAAAAAACAAACAAACAAACAAACAACCTTCTAGCTAGTCTTACTGTCTATAATGTCACCAAGTTCTAAGACATCTAGGCCTAGTCTCAAACCAGTTCCAATTGTTCTATGAAGAAAGCCATATACACCCAGAGAGAGGTATATGAAATGTGGACCACAACATAACATTTTCATGCTCTCTATTGATGTTTGTTTGCATTGTATTTCCTTTCTCTGATTTTCTTTTTTTTTTTTCTTGTAGATAGGATTTTTCTTGCATAACTTCTCAAGCATTTCAACATTATTAACATGTAGTGGACTTCCTGCCATCTAGGGGAGGGGAGGGAACTGGGGGTAAAATTTGTAACGGAAAGCTTTGTAAAGATCAATGCTGAGGAACTACCCATACATATGTTATACAAATAAAAAGCTTTAAAAAAATTTTAAATTAATTAATTATTTTAAAAAAAAAAAAGACATCTAGGCCTATAAAAATAGGGTCCTGGAAGGAGACATCTTAGATCATGAGAAAGATCTGAGGTCTACTTCATTAAAGGAGACCATGGACCTTTTAATAAAGTGCCATTAGCTCAGAGCTCTGCATCAGTCTGTTTTGGTATATTTGGAATAATTTTAATCCCTACCTCATCTAATTGCTCTGTATTTACATGATACAGTATGTATTTTATTGTTACATTATTTTGTTACATGTTATTCTTCTCTCCTATTCCTAAGTAAAAATACAAGCTGCTTGTGGTCAGGGAATATTTAGTTTGGGGTTTTGTATCCTGCAGTTAACACAGTTACTAGCACATAATAGTTGCTTTATAAATGCTTGTTGTATTAAATTAAACTTGATTTTCTTTACCTAGATCTTCAATGACTTCCTACCACCTAAAGTACAAACAGCCTAGCATTCGAAATCTCCTATGATCAGATCCCAATCTACCTTTCTATCCTTGTTTCATTTGCTAGTTCCTTTTATATTCTATATTCCAGACAAACTGTACTGCCAGCTATTTCCTAATAATAGTGTACATTGACACTGACCTGTATATATTTCCTCTTTACTTGTACCCATTGAAATCCTCTTTCTTCCGATCCTAACTCAGGTACCACATCCTCCAGGAAGTCTTTCTTGATCTGTCTCCTAAAATTTTCCCAAAGCACTTAGCTCTCTCCATTAAGCTGACACCTCCAACCTTGCATCATATTTAAGATTATAGAACTAGAGGTAAAAAGGGACATAGTCCAGCCCTTTACAGATAAAGATATTGAGGTCATTTAAAGGTAGATTTACAGATAAATACATTGAGGTCATTAATTAATTAATCAAGATCAAATATTGAAGTCAAAGCTCAAATACTATGGTCACATAATGAGAAGATGAAATTCATTGGAAAAGAACCTGATGTTGGGAAAGATGGAAGACAAAAGGAAAAGGGGATGGCAGAGGATGAAATAGATACATAATATTATGGAAATAATGAACATGCTTTTGGACAGATTCAAAAGATAGAGGAAGAGAGAAGGAACTGGTGTGCTCTGGTCCATGGGGTCAAGAAGAGTCAGGCATAACTAAACCACTGATTAACATTACTGAACAACAACAACCAAAAAAAATCACTAAGTGATTAGTCCAAAATCACAAATTAATAAATATCAGAGGCAGCATTTGATACCATATCCTTTCATTTTAGAACCAGGTCTCTTTCTGTATACCACAATGCCAGCTTTTATGTTTATGTCTTCTCTTCTTTCAGGTTGCATTCCCAAGTACCTATATTTTTTTTATATTTTTATCCTTTAATGGTAGCACAAAGCCTTGCATATACTTAATAAATGTTTTCTGGATAAAATAATGAATGAATGAATGAATGAAGCCATTTTTTAGATGGGCCCACAGAATTAATCAAGTAGTATCTCAGTTTCCTACCATTTACATTGTCATCCAGGTCCCACTGCTCTATTAGCCAGTCATTCCAGACACATCAAAACATTGCAAACCTAGGTTGGCAAACAGAATTCTTTGACTCCCAAATACTTTTTCTGTAAGCCTAGGCAGTTATGAAGAATTAGAAACTCAGCCCTTTTCAGAGGAAAAAAAACAAAAGCCCAGACAGCTTCTTCTTCATCTGGGTTGGTCTTATTGTGTCTATAGGAAGATCCAACTAAAATTAAATGTAATCAAGCAATATCTGCCAAGCCTGGAAATAAACACAGCCTCTCATTGGTTGCCAATGATGTCATCTCTCTATTGGTAAGAACCAGAAAATGTATTACTGTCAACCTTTGCATCAGCCTGTGCCTCTCATTTCTTATCAGTGACCTGGAACAGGTTATCTCAGGAGCTACTGATTGACACGCCGGTTAAAAACAAACAGTGAGGACCTGGGACCCAAACGACATTATTTACCCTGTTGCTAAAGGTTGAGGATCATTGAGATATATATCAGATCTTGGATCCAGAGAGAGTCCTGAAGAAACCCCAGAAAAGCCATGGAGAACAACAGCTCTTCAGTAGTTAGTTCATTGGGAAGATGGCCTCTCCATACTTGGCCCACAAGTTGGGCCATGGATTCATGGATATGGAAATATCCAAGGCTCTGAAAGACTATGGGATTGTTTCTTATCTGGGAAATGCCTTAAAATATATCTTTATATGATATGAGATCTATGTGATTGCTAATCCTTGTAGTTCTTTTTTACATACAGAGCGCCCACCCATCCACCATATATCTCTGGGTTGTCTTGTCTCTCCTTTTAGACTACAAAATCCTCACAGATGAGAAACACATCTGACTTTCTCCTTGTCTCTCCAGAGCATGGTCTGACAAAAGGCTAAGATTAGTGACTTTTCCAGGAAAAATGAAGTCTGTTTTATTCCCAACCATTATGTATCACAGACTGCTGGTCTAATGCAAATCAAATGAGATAACATGATGTAAAGTGCTAGGTAAACCTTAAAATGTTCTATAAATTTTAGTTGTTGTTATCATTGCTAATTTCCAGAGAGAAGTTAGTTGCATGCTACTACTTGACACTATGCCAATATATCCCTTCAAATTATGTTCTCTGTATTAACTTCCCACCTTTTACAAGAAGTCTTTCCCCATCTGCCTTAGTGATTATCACTTGAAATTTATCACCAATTATATAGTTGTTAGAATGCTGTCTCCCCACCTTAGATTGTGAGTTCCAGAAGGGCAGTGCCTGTCTTTTGCCCTTTTTTGTAATCTCAGCACTTCACACATTATCTAGCATACCATAGACACTTAATAAATGCTTATGGACCAATTTTGAAACCATTGCTGTAAACTTCTTTCTTGCCCTCTGCCTAGCTCCTTGAATTTGATTGACTCTGTCCTTGTACAGTCCTTGTTTAGTCTCTCAAGAAATACTTAGGAACCACATCCTCCCCACCCCAAGTTATATTTGAAGACCCTATTAATTTCTCCCACAGCTCCAGCACAATTTTCTTCCTTTTTTTAACCAGACCTGGAATTTTTGGTTAAGAAGGTTTCTACAGATGAGCTTCCTCTAGAAATGCAAATAAGCATCGCCTATAAAATGAGCAATACAACGTTAAATGACTTGTCCAAAGTCATGCAGTCAGTATGTAGCCAGGAGGAGACTTGAACCTAGATTTTCCTGACTTCAAAGCCAGCTCCCTCTACACCAGTGGTTCTCAATTTTTTTTTGGGGGGGGGGACACAAGGTAATTGGAGTTAAGTGACTTGTCCAGGATCACATAGCTAGAGAGTCTTATTAATATATATTTTTTTAAATCTCAGGACCATTTTATAGTTTTAATAATTATTAAGAACTCCAGAGCTTTTGGCACAGATATTAAAGCTTAGATCCATGCTATATTTATCAATATTTGCCATGAAATAAAAACGGATAAATTTTCAAAATATGGATTTATTCATTTAAATAACATTATAAATTTGTACAACTTATTTAAACTTGTTTGTAAAACAAAAAAAAGTAAGAAAAGTAGTATTGTTTTCTATATTTTTAAAAATTAATGTCTAGTTTAATAAAAGACAGCTAAATTCTTATATCAGCTTCTGCAATCAAATTGTTAGGACATGTTTTAGCTGATGTATATGAAGATCTGACTGCAAACAGACATGTAGTTGGAAAAAGAAGAAACATTTTAATAGATATATAATATTTTTAGTAAGATTATGAAAATAGTTTTGACCTCCTGGATTATTTGAAAGGATCTCAAGGATTCCCGAGGTCTGCAGACAGTAATTTGAGAATTCCTGTATTATAACATGCTATCTCTTATATTCTCTTTGTTGTTGTTGTTCAGTCACTTCTAACTCTTTGTGAGCCCATGGACCATGCAAACATGGTTCATGAGGTTTTCTTGGAAAGGACACAAGTAGTTTTCTATTTCTTTCTCCAATGGATTAAAGCAAACAAGTTAAATGACTTGCCCAGGGTCACACAATGAATAAGTGTCTTGGGACATATTTGAACTCAGGTCCTCCTGATACCAAACCCAACACTATTCACTAAGTCATCTAACTTCCTCTTTCCATTCCCTTTACCTCTTCTTAAATCTGCAGATCTGAACTGCAAGGTCTACTGGGATAGTCAATAATTTTGCTCCATTATACCCTTCTAAATAATTTCCCTAATGGATATTTTTAGGTAGCCAAAGGCCAGGGAAGTTGATGGGGAAAACCTCTTTTTTTTTCCTTTTCCAAAGTATTTAAGTATGACTACATGTGAAACGAAACAAAGAGATGAGGGGTGATGCAATAGCTCACACCAGACCCTTTTCCCCAAAGGGGCAAGGAAGAAGAGAGGAGAACATATAGACAAAAATAGCTAGAGCTGATCAATTCCTAGGTGTAACCATTCTCAAAGGAATTGTGCCAATTCATGAGAACACCCTTGTCTGACTTCTTTCTGATTGGTCACTTCAAAGATACCTGGAATGGACTCCATGGTACAGGATACTGATTCTTTTTGTTTATTTCTGTGTATAAAATCATGTAAATTCCAACAGTCATGATTATTTGGGTCAGTCTATGATCCCAACAGAACTGGCTCATTCTTGCTTGGATTCCTACATGGTGTGTGCTTAATCAGAATAAACAAACGTTGCATAATTGCTCTGATACTGATGAGTTCCTTCCAGTCCCAAATCTGACTGAAATGAAAAATAATTTGATTATTAGGGATTATGAAATTTATAATAGCTAATATTTGTATAGTATTTTAAGACTGGCAAAGTATTTTCCATATAGTATCTCATTTGCTGCTCAGGAAAATCCTGTGAGAAAAGTATCCATATTACAGAGGTTGAATCTGAGGCTGAGAGTCTTGTCCAGTCACACAGCTAGTATGTATCTGAGGAAGGATTAAAAATCACTTTTTTAAATTTAAAATCCGATTTATTTTAAACTCCAAGTTTAGCACTCTTCACTATACTACCTAGCTATCACAAGGCCACAATAATTTACAGTTGTGAAAGAGAACAATGGATTGCAGGTCTAAATTTTTACAACTTACTTTTTTCTATAATTACAAAACACAGATCATAACTTGACTCTCTATTTCAATTGACTTGTGTAGACATAGGCTCAGTACCAGGCAAAAAAAGAGAAAAAAAAATCAGCTATGATAATGGACAAGCAATTAAGTGGCAAATGCACCTAAAACCCTTCATAAGCACCATTCCCATTAACTATTCTCAACTATTTGGAATAACCTAAGGGAAAATTTTCTCCAGGAAAAATCTCACTACTAGAACTTCACTTCACTAAAAGCCTGAAGCCAGTTGCCATAGTAAGGCCTGGAGGTATGGAGCATAAACCCACCATCCTAACTTCCTTCTTCCCACTGTAACTAATTCACTCCAGAGATCCCAGACCCTTGAAAACCAAGTCTGTTTACCTGCACCATAATACTTCAGGAAACAGTGAGAAAGGGTTTTCACAGTCTCTAAAAATAGGGCTTTTGATTCTCTGCCTCAGACAAACAAAATAGCATCTGTGTAATTATCACCTTCTGAGCTAAGAGAGGACCTAGAGGTCCTCAGAGAACACAAACTCCCCAAATGGAAAGGTTTTCTAGGCCTGTAAAGGAGAATGGATTAAGGTTAAGTATGCAGTGGACTGACCAAACCTTTGTCAATTCATTCGGGATACTAAGGGATAAGAAAGCAATGTGACAAGAAAAAGACACAGCTAACAACAAGCCCTGAAGATGAGAAAATCCTCAAATAGTAAACAAATAGGTTGCATTCAGGGACAGCTGGATAACTCAGTGGATAGAGTGCTAGGCCTGAAGTCAAGATGGCTCATCTTCATGAGTTAAAATCCAGCCTCAGACATTTACTAACTGTGTGACTCTAGGAAAGTCAGTTAATCCTACTTGCCTCAGTTTCCTCATCTGCAAAATGAGTTAGAGAAAGAAATTGCAAATCATTCCAGTATCTCTGCCAAGAAAACCCTAAATGGAGTCATGAAGAATCAGACACAACTGAACAACAGGCTGCATCAAAGTCCATCAACTCCTTAGAATTCTCTTTACTTCCATACTCTCACCCCACATAACCAAGTCTTGTTCTCTATACCACCACAAAATCTTATCCCTTTCCTTTTCTTAAAACTTCTTAAAAATTCAGCCGTCAGGGCAGCTAGGTAATGCAGTGGATAGAGTACCAGCCCTCAAGTCAGGAGGACCTGAGTTTTCATTATAATGTCATCATTTTATGAATTATTATCCTAGTTCTACAAGGGTCATTCAGCATCATTTCATAGAACTCTTCCTAGTTTCCTTTGAAACTGTTCATTATATTATGGTACAATAATTTTACATTACATTCATATACCGTAGTTTGTTTAGCCATCCTCCAATATGTAGACACTCCCTTACTTTCCAGTTTGGGAATGACATGAAAAGAAATTGATATAAGTATTGTATACATGGGTACTTTTTGATCTCTTGGGTATAGATATAATAATAGCATTGGTATCTTTGGGTAAAAAGTATACACAGATTAGTGAATTTGGGGTTATTGTTGGTTTTGAGTTATGTCCAACTCTTCATAACCTCATTTGGGATTTTCTATTAGAGCAGTTTTGTCATTTCTTTCTTTAGTTCATTTTACAGATGAATAACTGAGGCTAACAGGGTTAAGTGGGTTGGCCAGAATCACTAGTAAGCATCTGAGGCTATATTTGAATCTAGGAAGATGAATCTTCCTGACTCCTGATTTTCTTGATTGGACTCATAACTTATGAGTATGTTTTAGAAGGTAGATTCTCAAACATTTTATACTTTTTACAGTTATTTTTAAAGGAATTTCTCATTCTAGCTTTTCTTTCTAGTTTTGTTGCTAACATCCTATAATGCTGATGATTTATGCGGTTTTATTTTATATCCTGTAACTTTGGCAAATTTATAGTTTCAACTAATTTTTAGTTGACTAAGAGAATATTTGTGTATTTGCTTTTTTCTGATCCTATTGGAAAAACTTCTAATTTTTCTCCGTTATATATAATATAGTTATAAATGAATCCTAAGTGATGTGGTTTATGATGTGGGATTTGGCATTAAATGATATGATTTGAGGCCCAAAATGATGTAGGTGATATAGATATCAGATGATGGCAGGCACCAAAAGCTGGGGATTGGTCATGAGAAGAAGTCAGAACGGCCATTCTCTTTGACAAAAAGTAGATTTATTTAGAGGAACAGGTTACAGACAAAATGAACGGATGCAATAGATACTGGGAATAGTAAATATGAAATAGAGTTGGGAGAGCATATGAAAGACAAGTTCCTAAAAGGCACATAGCACCCCAAAAGAGTTAACTAGCTATGAGGAGGAGAAGTAGGAGTGAAAAGCACAGTGGAGTTAGGAGAGATACCAAGTGGCATGGGGGAAAGGGAACGGGAAAGACATTATGAGGCAGAGTGCCATGGCAGGCTGACCCAAAGGAAAACAGCAGTCATGGGATGGTCCATAAGTAGATTTTTATAGGAAATTTTAACCTCAGGGACATGACTGGGATTTCTGACAGGGCATGACAAGGGGAGACTGCTGGGGATCCCTACAGAAGGTGTATCTCAAGGGTTTAACATAACTTGGAAGACCTCTCCAGAGGGTGGGACCCATGGAGCAGAACTGATCTCTAGCAGAGCTTTGTGCCTGCTTGCCTCAGGAATCAATTCTTTAGTTTCTAGACCAACACACTATTCAGGAACTCATCACTAAGTATAGGGTACATGTCAAGACAACTTACATATCTGTCCTCATGAAGATCAATAAAAGACCAGGTGCCAGTACAAATGAAGAATGACACTGTTGTTAGCATTGGCTTGCTTCTTAGGAGGTTAATCTATGAGTGGTTTCATGGAATCAGGATCCTGAGGGTCCCTCAGATTGGGGGTAATAACTGATGGTAGTTTGAGTCAATGGCAAAGATTAGATAGCCCCAAACCTTCCTTAAGAGTATGGGAGAATGCTTGGGGCAGCTAGGTGGCGCAGTGGTTAGAGCACCAGCCCTGAAGTCAGGAGGACCTGAGTTCAAATCTGGTCTCAGACACTTAACATTCCCTAGCTGTGTGACCCTGGGCAA
>JAJPUD010017835.1:0-29653 GCA_023553655.1 Myrmecobius fasciatus
TGATCACATTTTGCATTAATATGATGAATTCTCTCCTAAATATTAAGGACAAAGCTAAAAATTTTAACCCATTTAACGTTCATCAGTAAGTGATTGGGAAATTGGTTATTATATTTATGTGCTTTATCTAATGGCTATTTGTTTAATTGATACCTGATGTCTTCAGTGAGGATCTAGGCCTTCAAAATGGTATTTCCTTTGTGTGTTATGTCTGATAAAGTGTCTTTGGGTTTATCCTAATATTCCCAAGCTCTAATTGTTAAAAGGATTTCTTTCCAAAAGACTTTTTATGAATTAACCCAGGTGTAGAATTTATTAATCACAGGGGAATATAATTCACTATACATGTATAATAACCACACTGAGATGAGCATATATGTGTGTGTAGATAAAAAAAAACTTTCTCCCCTGCCCCCAATCTGGTCTTCAGGATTTAGGATTTTATCTGAGATATTTTGTCCAAATGCAAACCCCTTCAAGTAATTTGGTTTTTCTATAATTTACAGACTTTAAAAAAATACTTGATTTTCCCCTATTTACCTATAAAAACAATTTTTAACATTTGTTATTTTTTTTGGTTTGAATCCCAAATTCTATCTCTCCCTTCTTTTCCTTCCCCTCCCTGAGACGATATGCAATCCGATATGGGTTATATGGGTGCGATCACGTCAAACATTTCCATGTTAATCATTTTATTCAAGAAGATTTAAAAGAAAAGAGAAAGAGGAAGACTTAAAGAAGGAAAGGAGGTAGGAAGGAAGGAAGGAAGGGAAGGAGGAAAGTAGGGAAAAAAGAAAAGAAAGAAAAATAAAAGGAAAGAAACAGAAAGAATATGCTTCAGTCTACATTCAGATAATATCATGCAACTTAGTCTTAAAAGAGAGGGGTCAAGTCCTGTTTCTGACACATACTGGTTGTGTGACCCTGGACAAATCAATTAACTTCTTAGAGACCCTAAATAACTGTCCAAGACCAAGTTTCAGAGAAAAATGTGTATCTACATTAGAAGAGAAAGATGCTTTATCAGGAATTCCCTATACCAATGGGGGAAAAAACATAACTTTTAGGAACTCTTGAGAAGTTAAGTAACTTGAGGATAGGACATATACACACATTTGTGTATGTATGTATGTATGTATGAATATATATGTATATGTATGTGATGGATATACCCTGACATAAGCATATACAGCTATAGATACCATATCAGACTTGCAGAGTTTTAATTAAGGAAATTTTGTGACTAAAATGAAAGCAATAATAATGCAATAATTACTTCAATAAAATTTCTCATTAATAGAATCATGTGTAATTAGAGAGTAAGATATTACCAAATGTATAGTGTGTATATAAGAATATTGATGTTTTACTGAATAGTTAATGCAATTTCATGAACTGTTCTGATTGTAATTAGAGTGTGATTTGGAACTTTATAGGGAAAATGTCCATTAAGAAATGTGTCATCCACATTAAATCACAATGAAGAAATACTACAAAACAAATGTTGTCATCATTCAACACATATTTTACTATTCACTTGTCATAAGCCTAGCTTTAGGCTTAGTCTCCTCTTAGTTCAAGTTTGATATTGGGAAGAAAGAAGGCCTTAGTGGAGCCACTAAACAAAAGATGTTTATTTTGTCTAAACATAGCTGAATATATACAATGGTATTTGAGTTTCTCTGGATAAGGCTCCCCCTTAGTCTCCAAATGGAAACTTATCTGATAAGTATATCATCAGGGTATGGCTCCTTGAATAGTGTCAGGCATTCACTAAGTCTGAAAGGCCCCAACTACACAAGCTTCACAGGGAAGCTGCATCAGGGAAGTTGGGGTCATTCAAGTTTCCTGCAGGGAGGAAGTCAGGGAAGTTGAGGCAGGAAAACTTTGATCTTTTCATAATGCAGTAATGTGTATATCATATAAAGAGTTTACCGAATTTCATAAAATCCTAGATTTAGAGCTTGAAGGAGCCAAAAAGGTCATCTAGCTTTGTCCCCACATTTGCAGATGTACAAAACAAGTTCAAGAGAGTTTAATTGATTTACCTAAGATTACACAGGTAGATAGATGACAAAGACAGTATTAGTACCCAAGTCCCCTGACTTCCCATTCTATCCTACTGTCAATGGACACTCTTCTCTTAAAAATACAAATCCAACAAGAAATGGTAATGAAAAGAAGAAGGATATTATTTGAAGGGCAGTAGAAAGTATTGTTAAGTTGTCTGAGAGTGATAAAAAGGAAAAGACATAGCCTTGCCTTTTGCTGGGAGATTGCTTGGGGTAGAGGCTGGAAGAGTATCACAAAAAGAAGAGAAGTATAGCTTTCTATATTCTACACAATGCTGTCTTGAGGAAACAGACTCAGAGATGATGACCTGACTTAACCATTGCTAACAAATGACAGCAATCAAGAGAAAAGAGTTTCGACTTTGTTTTATCCAGTTGTTATGTCAATGAAGTATGTCTTACTGAAAACTTTAGCAACTCAGAAACTCAGTGCTGGATCATCTCTATGTGCTTCTTTCTACAAGCAGAGCAGTATGTAAAAAATGTAGCAAATCTGAGGAAATGCCATTTTTACATACCAAGAAGTATATGCAATTTCTAATAGTAAGTTCCAAAACCTTTCAGTGAGCAATTAGAAGAAAGCCATGGAATGTGTAATCTATGAACTTTTAGTTTCTCCAAACCTCAACTACAGGAGTATTTTTTAATCAAAACTGTATTGGAAGCTCTGGACCCTTCCCGTTCTATCAATCCATTGTAACAGAGCCAGCTGTAGAAAGCTGAAGTCATTACTTATTCATCTAAGCCATCATGGATTTAGAAGCCAAACCCAGGGAGGTCTGGTTCTATTAGAAGCAGCCCTGAGAGTTATGGATCAGTGTAAGGGTGTTCTGTGTAGTGGGATTGCTGGTATTTGGTTCCACGGTTTATGCTTAGAATCATGTGTCAGATCTGCCCCCAAAAAGACCAGTGATCTCTAGAACTGATCTAGAAATGACGGAGGATTGATCCAGCCCCCATAGGGTCATTTTCCTGGAAGTAAAAAAAAAACTTTATCACTACAGAAAACAGTCAGGATGATTAGCTTAGTTTTTTAAGTCCTTTACATTCTGGCTCTAGACTACCTTTGCAGCCTCATCACTCGTTATGTGCTTCATACATGCTACAGTTCAGCTACAGTCCATCTTTCATCTTTATGCCTTTGCAGATAGAATACAATCCTTGTTCACCTCTGCCTCACAGGATTCCCAACTTTCCTCAAAACTCAATTCACATGTCTTCTCTTACAGGAAGCTTACCTTGGTTCCAGCTGTTCTTCCAATGAAAATTACTTTTCATCTAATTTATGTATATTTTGTATTCAGTGAACTTATACATGTTGTGTACTCTCTCCCTCCTCCTTTGAGGGTAGAGAGTCTGGGCAGGGGGAGGTTTATTTGTATTTTTTTTCCTTTTTGTTCTTAGCACAATACCTGACACTTTCAAGTCTCTTTAAAGAACTTTGGAATTAATTGTGAGACATAAGTACAGGACTGTCCATCATGTTGTGTCCACATCAAAGAAAGCTTTCTATTCTATAAGCAAAGCAAAACTGCAGTAGCTCAAAATAAATATGAAATGTGCAAATGTAGAGACATCTTCACTCCATGTGTTTATGTGGATTATTCATGTCCCACTTGTGGTAGAATCTTCCAAGTGCACATTGTTCTGATTAGCCATAATCTTACACATGATACCTTAACCCCAACATAGAAATGTTATTTTAGTTCTCTTAGAGAACAAAAGAGGACAACCGACTAGCAGAATCTGCCACATAGAAGGTATTTAATACCTACTTATTGTTGTTTTTCTTTCATTCTTGAAAATGACCATGACACCAGGGAAGTGATTTCATAAGATACAAGTGAATTAGATTTCAGTGAGAGAGGATTGCAAAGATCAGCAGCTTTACTTTCTCCTCTGGAACAAGTGGAAATGGCCCTGAATGCAGTGGGAGACCTTCACATTTTTAAGCTAAGGTCTTTAATGGGTCTCAGTTTGACTGAAGTAATCAACTATTGAGTGATTAAAGTTAGGTAAGAAAGGTGGCAAAAAGAAAAAAAAAAGGAATCAATCTGGATTGAATGAATGAATGACCAGATCACTCTCAGACAGATATAACATTTGACATATACTTGATATAAAATAATGATATATTTGAGGCCAGTAAGAAATCAGAGAGTCAGGGAATGTTTGGGGCACTGAAAATCTTATATAACAATCATATAGTCATACCAAACACCAGTCATAGATGAGAAAATACTCTTAAGATATCTTGGTGGCATAAATGATAGATTACTAGTTTTGGAGACAGGAAGATTTCAGTTCTACTTCAACCTCAACCTTTTACTAACAGTGTGATCCTAGGCAAGTCCTTGATGTCTCTGATTCTCCTTTTCTGTCCATTGAAAATGAAGAGTAGCATCATTGTCATGATTATTGTGAGGATCCAACAAGATAATATAAGTAAAACACTTTTTAAGCCGTTAAGCATTATATAAATGCTAACTTTTGGGGGGGGGCAAAATAGAGGAACAGTTCTTATTATTAGAGACCTTCCAGCATGGCAGTGATTTTCTATTCAGCTTCTCTGGCTCTGGATACAGTGAACTACTGAGAAAGGGTGCCTCACAGCACAATGTACCCTGGCAACATAAGCCTTCCTTTGCAGCTGCTATTTACAAGAAGCATCTACAGAGGCATCTAGAGAGAGGCAGCCATGGAATACAGGATGGTTTTGAGAAATATCACAATTTTCTTAGGAAAGGAGTTGTCATTTTGCAAAAATCAGCAACCCTCCACCCCACAGTCTGGCCCAAAAGTTGGAGTAGTAAAGAAATTGTTTGTTTTTTTTTCAGAATGGTTATAAGGAACTTGAAACAGAACTGTGTTCAATATTGACATTTTACTTACCAAATGAAGCATTATACAATACTATCTACTCCAAGAGGAAAAAACCAAGGAAATAATTATACTTTTCATTATGAACCCTTAACATATACTATGTCCTCTGTGAGCATTAATATCAACCACAAATAAGACAGATGTGGATTGCCATCATCATTTGGATGGCAAGATTGTTCTTACCACAGAGAATTCTTTAGATTATTTCTAAATCAATGAACAGGCAATTAGGAAAATTTAAACAATGACAGCATATATATTAGCATATATATTTCTAATATACAAGTTGTACATTGTAAGCTTATAAGCAAGTTAGTGCTAATGTTAGATCAATCGCTCATTGCATGAATTGACATCTTGAAGATATTTTACAAAAGTTCCTGTTAGCTTACAGTGTGAAGGAGGAGAGATCATGATGAAAAGTTCATTCTAACTAAAAAAAAATTAGATACCATAAATCAGGACTCAGCATATCTTGAGTATTAGATTGTCTTGATAACTAGCAACTTTATCCCGACCTTATTTGAACCAGCTCTACTATAGGTCTACTAAGAATATTCCATAACCAATGTTAGGAAGTTTATAGAAAGATAGGCACCTGATGCATTGTTAGTGGAAGTATGAATTGGTACAACCATTATGTTAAGCAAGTTTGAATTATGCAAATAAAGTAGCTAGAATACCCTAACCATTTGATAGGTACTTTACTTTACTGATTTACTGATAGGTACATATCCCAAGGTGGGTATTGGCAAAAAGAAAGGTTCCATTGACACTACGCTGTTTCTAGCATCAATTTTTGTAAAAGCAAAGAACTAGAAATAAAGGACATACCCATTAACTAGGGAAATTGTAGTACATGAATGTAATGGAACATTACTATGCTATAGGAAATTTCAAAATGTGATAAATTCCTATCTAGCATGTATTAGATTACCTGTCATCTAGGGGTGGGGGGGTGGGGGGAAGGAAAGGAAAAGCTTGGGGAAAAAAAAGTTTTTTTTTTGCAAAGGTCAATGTTGAAAGGTCACTCATATGTTTTGTAAATAAAAAGCTTTATAAAAAAAAAACCAAAATGTGATAAATTTTGGAAAGTATGGAAAGACTTGCATGAACTGATGCTAAGTGCAGTAAGCAGAATTAAGAAAACAATACACACAATTACAACAATTTAAATAGAAAAAAAAACAGCCATCACAAAAAAAGTAAAAACAAAAATGAAGGTTGCAAAATTACAAAGCATGAGTTTTGCATTAAAAAAGAGTTATTAAGAAGACAATTTCCCCCACTCCTTTACAGAGATAGACAGGTTTGTAAGTGTGGGACATTGTAAATAAAACAAAAATTTTTTAAACTGTATTGATCTATTTTCAAGATGTTTTTCTCTTTCTCTTTTTTCTTTTTAAAAAAATGTCTTTGCTATGGGTCGTGGCTCTCTAGGAAGGGAAATGGGGAGAGAGATAAAGGAAATTTCTGGTGGTGTAAAAAATGAAGGATATCAATAAAATTTTATTTTTTTAAAGACTTACATGGCACCTAAGGTACACACATAGAAATATTGTAGATCCTGGTCCAAGTAAGGTAGGCAGCTAAGGGAACAAAATATTAACAATAACAACAAACAAAATTTATTTTGTGCCTTAAGATTTGCAAAATGGTATACAAATATTATCTCATTCAATCTTCATGATATCCTTAGGAGATAGATAATTGTTACTATCTATTTTGTGGGTAAGGAAACTGAGGATCTGTGTTGTCTAGTAATAGTAAAAACAATTTCTGAAGCAGAATCCAGATCTAGGTCTTCCTGACTCCAGATCCAGTGTTTGCTATGCCACAATGCCTTGTTCCCATGTTATAAAGCTCTGGAGATAAGAAGTGTGCAAGAAATCACTGGGCAGCAACCAATCAGCAGGATTCAAGGACCAGGCAAATTCAACAGACCAGGGCCAAAGCAATAAGAAATAGAGAACATGGCAAGGGAACTGTCCAAGAGTAGGCAAGGAGTCTGCCATAACTGATCATGCTCAGTGAGCTGGGAGTACTTATGGATTGGAAACTGAAATACATGGGGCTAGTCTTGCCTGCCAGATCCCTTCAATGGGGCTGCCATTGTAGGGGAACTCAGACACACCTCTACATCTTCCATATTAGGAACAGCTATGTTAGGAAGTAATCACTACTGGTTATCATATAATCTTATCTAATAGAAGGGCAATCAATCTACTGATTGATTGCTCAACAAGGATTTATTAGATACCTATTATATTCAGGCATCATAAGCACTTGTGAAAAAATAGAAAAAAATGAAGTAGTTCTTGCCCTCAAGGAGCTTATGATCTATAGGGGAAACAGTAAAAATGAGTCAGGGGAGAAAAATATGTGTATATTATGTATTATTATTACATATGTATATTAGTGTATATATATTTTATATTAGTATATATATGCCATATATGCATATACATGTAAGTAAATATGCTTATATATTATATATTTCATTGAGGAGGGTGATGGGTGGTGTGTGTGTACTCTATTGCCAATTTCAATTAAGCTCTCTATTTTAATGTTATATATGTACATAAATATATTTGTGTCTATTATATTGGACAGATTAGGGAGAGGAGAAAGTTGAGATAGGGAGAATAATTAGGAAACCATGGCAATAATCTAGGAGAAATAATGAAGATATGAATTAAGGCGGTAGCCATGGGAATGGAGAAAAGGGGAAATGTGTGAAAGATGCTATGAAGATAGAATCAACAAAATTTTAATGATGGCTATAAATGGGGATGGGGAAGAGTCAGAGATTATGCTGAAGCTGAACACCTGGTGACTGGAATAATAGAAGTGCTCTCAACACAAATAGAAGCACTTACTTCTTCCTGAGATATAGTAGATGATGAAGTAGAGATAGAGCATGTACTTCAAAGTTATACTGTCAGATAAGAGCTGAATTAACTTAATCTGGTGAAAGTTAGTAGAAAATTCTTGCAATACAACCAACCAGATGCAGCTCAACACTTTTTTCTTTTTACCTACAGATAGATACAAGTATACAGGCCCCTTATCAAAGATCCTAGCTTTCCCAAGGAACCTTAGATTGGATATTGCTCCACAAACCAAGAACTAAATGGGCAAGTTTTAGGGAAGGCACAAATGAAAAAAGGCACAGTAGAGGAAAAATACCAACACTACCTGAATGAAGGTTCCTAGTTTACATAGTTCTTTCAGCATTCCAGCTGTGAAGTTCAACATCTCTCAACAGTCATTTGTTTTTAATAGCAAAGGTAAGTACTCAAGTCAGTAATTGACACTGGGGTGTTCTTGACACTGACAGGTATAATCTAGTGCCTTGCCAAAAAAAAGGAAGAAATGGCAAGTGAGGATAAGTTTTTTTTCAGCTACTTTACTCCTCTTATTGTTCCTCTCATTCTTTGTGTTTTCTTTATCATGTTACAAATTAACAGCTTCCTCCACTGTGTATCCTTATAGAGGCTTTTGGGGGACACATAGTTGTCTTTACTAATTAAACCATTCAGGATTCTGCATCAGTAGGACATGACAATAATACACTCTAGCACTTAAAATTATAGAAGTTTTCTTTACAAAAGCATATTTGTGATTTGATATCCTAATAATAGTATAATTTCTTTGGTCATTTTTAAGTGAAGTCCAACTCTTCATGACCCCATTTAGGGTTTTCTTGGCAGAGACACTGAAGAAATTTGCCATTTCCTTATCCAGCTCTTTTTACAGATGGGGAAACTGAGGCAAACTGGGTTACATGACTTGCCCAGGATCACATAACTAGTATATGTCTGAGGCCAGATTTGAACTCAGGAAGATGAATCTCACTGACTCCCCTCCTAGGGCTCTATCCACTGCCATCTAGCTATTCCAATAGCAGCATAATAAATGGTACCTAGATGGTACCTTGGATAAAGTCCTGGCCTTAAGTTCAGATTTGGCGTCAGACATTAACTAGATTTGTGACTTTGCCTAAATCATTTACCTCAGTTTACCTCAGTTTCCTCATCTATAAAAAGGGAATAAAAATAGTATCTATTTCACAGTGTTCTGAGGATCAAATGAAATATTTGTAAAGATTTTAACACAATGTCTGCTAAATTCTAGGTATTTATTAAATGTTCCCTTCCCTTTCTTCACAGTAGAATGTGTGTATGTATGAATGATTAAATGATTGAAAAAGCACTGATTGAGGATTTACTATATGCCAAATTTGTGCTAAACTCTGGGGATGCAAATAAAAAGAAATCAAAACATTCCCTGAACTCAAGAAGGTTCCTTTCTTAACTTGAGAGGAGAAAAGCATATCTAAGAAAGTTCAGCCAAAGAATGGATGGCAAGGTCCACGGATCTTTAGAGTACATCAGTACAGTACCTGGAAGTCTAGAGGATGCTTTATCAAATAGTAAGGTCCACAGATTCTTAGTGGCAGGACAATTACTAAGGTTTAGTGGTCCCCAATTTCATCAGAAAGATTGTAGTTGCTAACTCCCAGTTCATATAAGCTACATGAGAATCTTTGCTGCTCTTGCCCCTATGGTCACCCAAATGAGGTCTGCATGGCTTGGAGTTGGTGAAGAAGTAACGAGAAGGCCAGACAGTTCCTGCTGGCAGTACCCCCAGTCTCTGTAGTAGTGGAGACCTATTTAAAGACTTCAGAATAATTAATCACTACCAATTCTGTTCTAAATAGTTCAGATTCATGTAAATACTCAAAGGGAAGGGAAATTGAAATTCATGGCGAATGGGAAAAAGAGGGAATTAGTTGATATTGGTCACTAGGACTTCCTCTTAGATATATACACACATACATATATATGTATACACACATATACATACTACATATATATACACATTATATATATGTAATATACATGTGTGTCTATTTAAGCCCTGTATAAAACTGCCTATTTGAAAATATTTTCAAACCCTTGGTGATCCTAATTTGGATCTCAACATAACATTAAAAACTAGTATACTATGGCATAATGCTCTTTTTCTTTGGATCTCTCTATTGTCTCTGTCTCCTAGAAAAGCTTTCCTTATCTTTTGCTGAAACTTTTTTCAAAAGACTATTTCTTTTTATTTGGTATATTTTAAAGGATTAACTTCAGTCTCCTACTACCAAAGAATTGCAAAGGATATAGATCAATCTAGCAGTTTAAGTCTTTAGAGTTAGTCAACAATTTACTAGGAAGTGAATAAACACAGATTTGGTTTCCAAATACTAAATATTGTGATTAATCTTTGCCAGAGGTCATGGCTACCAGCTCAGTCACTAGATTGAACCTACTAAAGATCTATGCTATCACTCATGAATAAGGAATGTCCCATCAACACCTAATGGGCATTTTGCTTCATAGAAGAAAAGCTGACCCCTAATGCTGTGATTTCTAGTCCATTGTCTTCAATAAATCACAGAACCATAAACTATTAAAACAGAAAAGGATCTTAGAAGTCCAGTGTCAACTTCAAATAGCAAGGGGGTCTCTAATCCATAATTAAGGATTTCTGCAGGCCACATATTGACTTAACTTTAAAATGTAATATTATCCATGTTTTATTGTATTTTTACTTTTTTTAAAATTTCCCAATTACATTTTAATTTGGTTCAGCTGCACTCTAGAGTGTTGCATGTTTAATATTTCTAAGACCAATCCCTTCTTTAAAAAAACTAGGAACTAGTGTACAGTAATTTGATGATTTGTTTTTCTGTAGGGATGTGCTGTCTCCTGCAATAGAATATAAGCTCCACAAGGGTAGGAGTTATTTGGTTTTGTTTTGTCTTTGATTTTGGAAGTTTGGGGTTTTTTTGTTTGCATTTTCTATAGATTCTCCATGTTTACAGAACATTGCCTAGAACAAAGTAGGCATTTGATAAGTCTTCATTGATTGATCAATTGATTGCCCAAGGTCACACAGCTAGGTAGGAATTTAGGCAATGCAAGAAACCGGGTCCCCTAACTTTCAGTCCAGATTTTTAAAAATAGATTATATGTAGCTTCAAAAACGCCTTCTCTGCTTTTCCAGTGCCATCAGGTATTCAGCATGACCTCCAACCTCTACTTTGCTTCTACAAAGGCAGAGAGAGTCCACAGAAAAAGGAGCTCTGTGCTGTGTTCACAAGTTCTTCCCAATTTTTTGGTTTGTTCCCAGGGCTCTGATGCAGACTAGTAGTTGCAGTAAACAAATCAACAATCCCTGCATCTTTTTTTTTTTTAACAGAATAGAACCATTATTCTCAGATTTTGATTTCTAGCCACAGCTCCTCTTAAAAGAGAGTGACAGAAGGGGGAGAGGAAGGGTAGGAAGGTAGGCAAAAAGAGAAAAAAGAAATACAGTAGGAAATTAAGGCGACTAATAATAAGTGGTTTTTATAGAATACTCTACATTCATCATCTTTTCATTGTTGATGTTAGGTGCTTTTTAGTCCTGTCCAACTCTTTGTAATCTCTTTTGGGGGGTTTCCTTAACAAAGATACTGGAATGGCTTACCATTTCCTTCTCCAGCTCATTTGACAGATGAGAAAGTTGAGGTTAAGTGACTTGTCCAAGATCACACAGTTAATGTCTAAGATTTGAACTCACAAAAATGAATCATCTTGAGTCCAGGCCCAGCACTCCATCTACTGCACCATCTATCCACCCCTCTTATGTTATTTCCTCATAACAATCCTGTAGTGTAAACAGGATATGTTTCACTATTATACCCATTTCACAGATAAGGAATTTGAAGCTTAGTGTCTCGGTTTCAAGATCACACAGCTTAGGACAGCTAATTGGTAAAGTGGATAGAATACCAGTCCTGAAATCAGGAGGACCTGAGTTCAAATCTGGACTCAGACACATAACACTTCCTAACTGTGTGAACCTGGGCAAGTCACTTAACCCCAATTGCCTCAGCAAAAAAAAAAAAAAAAAAATCACACAGCTCAACATTCAAATCTGTCTTCTAAAGCCAAATCCAGTATTCTTTCAGCTAAATCTTTTCAGCAACCCAACAACATTGCTATTCCCTTGCTGTATACCAAAGAGAGATGGAAGATGATTTAGGAATATACAGAGAGTGTTGCAAGAGTCAGAGATGTTCTCATGGCAAAGGTTAGGAATGGTTCCTCCATGTATCACTACTAGGATGGGCTAGTGAAGGAGAAGGAGCATGAGAAGGGAGAGTTCACCTGATCTCTGATGCCATCACAGTTAGGGGTCCTTCAGGTTCTGGACAGTTTATGCTCACCTTCTGGGCTGATGTATAGTATGTGTTAGAGGCAGAAGCAGGGGCTGAAGTGACACTGAATTCTGACTTTCTGAGTTTATACTTTTCCAAACCTAGGAAAGGAAGCCTGAAGGAAAGTCATTGCTCCTTCTTGGAGACAGCATGGTCCAGTAGAAAGATTTCAGGCCACAAGTTAAATTCCCAATTTCGCTACTTAAATTCCCTTGTGATTTTTGGCAAGTCACCAATTCTCTTGACCTCGGTTTCCTTATTTATAAAATGAAAAAAAAAACTGGACTTTTTTTTTGCATCTCTGTACTTTTCAATGGGCTTAGCCCAGTGCTTGGCACATAGTAATTACATAATAAATGCTTGTTGCTTTGACTTGTTAACTTGTCTTTCCTCCATTCCTGGAATGCACTTCCTCCTAACCTTTGCCTCTTAGAATCCTAGCTTTCTTCAAGACTCACCTTAAATTCAACCTTTTATCTAAATGTATTTTTCCAAGTGTTGGTGCCCTTCTTCCCCAAAATTACCAGCTTCCTCATCCAGAAATTCCCCATATCAATGAAATCATACATCTGGTGATTTCCCCTATCCTCTATGAACTCGTCTCCATTTCTTAACCCCTATCTTAACTCTGCTCCCACATTCAACATGTCTGAGAGGTAACCTGGTATAGTCAATAGAGAACTAGCTTTGAAACCAACAAGACTGATTCAAGTCCTTCATCCTAAGTGACCCTACATAACCTCTGAGTCCTCTCCAAGCAAATAAATCTATTAATTGCAGAGTTGGGGCAGACTTACACTAGAAGAAGTCTCCTCAACTGACAATTCCATATAATAATGAAATCATAGACTCAGTCCCTATCCCTGACTGAATATATTAAAAAATCTCCCTCATTAGAATGTTAACTTCTTGAGGGCAGAGATCTTAATCTAATGCTTAATATAGTTCCTGGCACATAACTAGCACTTGATAAATGTTTGTTGATTCATTAATTTAAGTGACCCCCAAGGTCATTCTCAGCTCTAAGTGAATGATCCTATGATTATACCAACTTCTTTCAGAACCTCTTACCCATCCAATAACTGGTATGGTAAAAATGGTAAAAAGCATTGAATCATGGAGAAAATATTGGTGAAAGAACTAAATTCTATATTACTTACTAGCTTTGTGACCTTGAGCAAATTACTTAAGTCATTCAAATTCTTCATCATTCCTAAAAATCCTTCTCTGGATCTTATCATCACCTGAAGCAATTTTATATCATTCTTCCCCATTCCTGCTAAAATTCCAGAAAGAGTAGTTGACCCTCATCACTTCCATCTCCTTAAAGTCCTTTTCTTACTTCTTATTGCAACTTGGCTTCATCCTTGACTCATACTCTCCCTCAACCCCTAGATCCAATCTGTGACCAAATCCTATTGTTTTCTCTGTAACTTCTCTCCTATTTGTTCCCTTCTTTCCTCTGACACTACCAGCACCCCAGTGCAAACCCTCATCACCCCATGCTTGGATTATTGAAATAAGTCTGCTAGTTAGTGTTTCTGTCAGAAGTGTCCTTACTCCATCCATTCCACTCTCCCCTGGGCTGTCACAGTAATTTTCCTAAAGCACTAGTCTGACTTGCTACTGCTCTACTTAGTAAACTTCATTGGCTCCCTTTTGCCTCCAATATCAAATACAGAATCTTCTGCTTGGTATTGAAAGGCTTTCAAAAACTATCCCCTCCTCCTAACTTTTCAATCTTACCCCATATTCCTTGCCACATCCATTGGACTCTGGTGTTCTGTGAACAAGACACTCTATCTCTTGGCTTTGGACACTTTTTCCTGTTCTCCCTCATTCCCAACATATCTTCCTTCTTCATCTTTACCTTCTGGCTTCCTTGGATTCCTTCAAGTCTCAACTAAAATGCCACCGTCTACAGGAAGCTTTTCCAAGCCTCTCTTAGTTGTAGTGATTTCCCTCTGTTAATTATTTCCTATTTATCCTATCTATAGTTTCTTTAGATATATTTGTTTGTTTTCTCCCTCATTAGATTTTAAGCTTCTTGAAGACAAAGGATTGTCTTTTCCTTCTTTTTGTATTCCAATCTTTTAGCACAGTGCCTGGCATGCAAAACGTGTTTAATAAATGTCAAGACAAATTGAAAGTTTGAGAGACAGAGCTTCTAATTAATAATGAACTATTTTAATAATAATAAATTCTAATAATATATAATCCTAATTAATAATGAACTTATTAATTAGATTACAAAATAATCAATATTTTGATAGTCAGTGGTTTATATCTGTAAACAAAAATGTACCACTGAAATCACTGAATGTTTCAATACCTTTGGAAAAGTCTATTATTTTCTAATTGATTGATAATTGTGTTTTGCAAATCTCTAGTATATATTTTAAGTATATATACATGTATACATACAATACAATATTATAATACAATACACATACACACAATGCAATACAATGTTATAGGTTAAATTGTAATCTATAATATGTCAATCTAAATATATATAATCTATGAAATATTAATTATAAATTCCTTGTGTGAGTACTGAATCTTGTTTTAAAATTTTTATCACCTTACAATGGTCTTATAAATATTTATTGAACTGAATTGTTTTATTGAATGTTGCTAAGCTTACTAATCATTTTGTAGAACTACTGAAGAGTGTAGAATTGTCTATTTGTTAGTTCATAGATGGATGTTTATTTTTCACCACTTACCAGAATAGGAATACAAGAAATAGCATGAGTATTTATTAAGCACTGTGTTAGGCATTGTGCTAAGCACATTTTAAATATTATCTTATTTTAAATCTCACAACAATCCTTTGAGGTAAGTGCTATTATTATCTTTACTTTGCTGTTGAGGGAACTGAAGTAAATAGGTTAAGTAATTTGCCCAGGTTATATAGCTAGTAAGTGTATGAGGCCAGACAAATTAATTCTGTAGCTAGCTCTAGTTAAATTATGTTTCATTTAAAAAGTTCTTTATTCGACTTTTCTTCCATAGTAGTCAATTTTCAGGGGCAGACTGAAGAGAGCCCATTAAAATTGCCTGGCAAGTCTAGGCAGAGTGATCCATACACATTCTAATTTCTACTACCAAGGAAATCTGAGGTTGGTAGATCTCTTGAGTAAGCAATTCCAAGATGCAGTAGGGTCAAAGTTGACTTGTCTGGCAGAAATCTATTCAGTCCCAGAGAGGAGAACACCAGGCTGCCTCAGGAAGGGAAAATAAGCCTATATTTGAAAATTAAAAAATAAAACACTACAGTAGGTTAAGCTTCTATACCATTTGAGCAGTGTTATCAGGCCCTTAAGAAGCTTCTACAGTTCCAGCCTGAATGAGATAGGGAGACTCAGTCTCAAAATAAACACTATATGTGAATGGCCCAAGACACAAAATAGCAATTGAGGGTGTTAGCTTTTATGAACTCAAAGTCTCAGTTCTTGAGTCAGAATAAATTTACTTCCTTAGTCTTTTCTTTGCCAAATGGGTGGAGGTTTAGGGCAGAAGAATTTAGTTGAGATGTTCAAGCAATAGCTCTGGGCACACAGCCTGTTTTAGCGATGTATGGATATCTGTACAGCAACACCTTGTACAATTGCCTCTCCACTTGAACAGAAGTAAATTGCTTTTCTTTCCCCTCCAAGGAGAAGTGGATTAACTCTTTCATGTCACTCTATTAACATCTAGATTCTGAAAGAGGAAATTTAGTAAAAATCCTTGTGAACTCAAAGAGTTAATACATTTTTGAGAAGGGAGTTTACATGGTATTTCTATATGATTTCATTTATTGAAATCACTATGATCCACCTAAGCAAATGATATTTTGATATAGCCTAAAACCATCTTAGTAGCTTGAAAGAGCTAAGATATCACTCAACAAATGAACTGCTTTGCCAGGCTCCTTTCTCTGAGATAGATTAAAAAAGCAGGATCAGGCCAGAAGAAATGTTTTTTTTTTTTTTTTTTTTTTTTTTGTTTTTAATAGCCAGTATAGAAAAAAGTATTCCTTTTTTCCGTGAGGGAACAGAAAAAGTCTAATAGAAGTATGTTCTGAAGGTTTTATAGGTCTCTAAACAAATGTCTGTCTTAAAATAGTTAACTAATCAGTTTTCTGCAAACATATTCCTGATTAAAATAGACATTTTAGAGCTGGAAACTACTTGAAGAATATGCTACTTCAACTCCTCTCATTGTAGAGGAGAAAATTAAGGCCCAAAGAGATCAAGGGACTGGCAGAATGTAGCACAGCTAAAACATTATCTTTTAATGTCCTAGTGCTGTATATTCTTTACTTCAATAATCTTTTGCTTCTTCCAACTTGTTGAAGGTATCTTACCTCTAGCAAGATACATGCCTTCAAATTATTTTCTTTTAGATGTAATCTCTTTAGCCTACCTAACACCTATAGCACTTAATAGAGAGCCAAGAAAACATCATGTGCTCTCAACATTAATGATTCAAATAAATTAAATCTAAATCAATTTAACTAAATGGAAAACCTTATTAACTAAACAAGTTAAGAGACCAAGAAAATGAAAAGACTCTGGTTTGCTAAGGAGAAAAAGGAAGTACTAAGTGTTTAATTTGGTCTTTGAGGTACATACCTTCCTAAAAGTATTATTGTAGGTCTCATTGTTTCTGAAATACTGAAATATTGTTCTACTAACTCACTGAAGTATTTAATTGGTATATATTAAAATGAATTTTGCTTTGACAAATTTATATATAATTGCATCACATTCCTTGATGTGACTAATGACTGTAGTATGAAGAAATCTAGGGAGGGAATCATCACAGCCCCTTTCTACTGACTATTGCCAATATGAAGGCCAGGTAGCAGGAATGATAGCTCTCCAATGCCCCACTATGACCCAAGAACACCAGTGGCTACTGTTTCTACTCCCTTCCTTTTAGGTATTCTTTTGCCCTTTTATACTATTTTACACAACCTTTTTTTTTCTTTTTTTTTTTTAACAAAATCACAATTTTGAATTCATTACTAAAAATAGCCTTCTTTCTCTAGTCTTCATATTTTTAAGAGAACCTACTACCTTGCCTTTTGGTTTTAGTAAATAAGTGTATGATCAGTAAAATTATCTGAGATATTTAATGGTTTGGCATGTTTGCTTTTTGTTTTCCCAGCTTATAAGCTCATGTTTTTTGATACTAGTTAAATCAATAAATATTATTATAAAATCAGCAAAATTTAACATACATTAACTACAAAGGCAATATATGTGAAGTCTATGGCTGTGTAGAAAAGTGTATATGAGAATCAAAGAATCTAAGTGCTAGAAGGAACTTGAGATAATTTAGAATGAGTTGAATGGAAATCTCCTCAACAATATACTTATAAGTGATCATATGATATTTTGCCCCAGAGATCTCTAATGAGAAGGAATGCATTTCTTCCTAAAGAAGTTTGGCAACAGGGGAGAAAATTCTTAGTTTACTGTGCCAAATATTATGCCCTCTCTATTTTATATATCAAAACAATTAGAAGTCTTTCTTTGCATGCACCAAGCCTGAATCTGGCCATGTTTTAATTTGTTGATGTCTTTCCTAAAATGTGATATACAGAACAACAATCCAGATGTGGTTTGACCACAGTAATCACAGATTATTAAACTTGATTATTCTTATGGTTGTGCTATCTTAAAGCAGCCTAGAAGAGCATTAACTCTTTTGATTATCATTCTACCCCACTGACTCATGTGTAACCTACAATTTATTAAAGGCTCATTTCCTTTTTTAAATGAAATATTATCGTTATGCCTCCCTCTTCTGTATTTATAAAACTCATTTTTGAATTTATGTGGAATTTTATATTTATCCTTGTTAAGTCTTGTTTTACATCTTTGTCCCCATCAATATAAACTTTTTGGATGTGGGTTCTGTTATTGACCATGCTAACTATTCCTCCAAGTTTCATGCCAGCAGCAAATTTAACATGCATTTCTTCCAGATCTTCATCCAAATCACTAAGAAACATGTTGGATATGCACTACAGAACCAAAGATAGATCCTAGGGTACTCATTAGAAAATTCCCTCAGCTCTCTAATGACTACTTTAGGGATTTGATCACTCAACCATTTGAAAACTTCCTATACTATGTTCTAGCCCTTATCCCTTCATCTTATTTTAGGTAGGGAGTTTGTCAAATGTTTTGTTGAAATCTAGATGTGCATTCTCTCCATCTACCAATATAAAATTGGGGATCTGTTTGTTTTGTCTTTTAAGACCAGACCATTCATCAGGATAAGAAAACTTCAATGAGGATTCAAATTCTACCAACACAGCTTTTCACTTTTCTACAGCTTATAGTGTTAGAGTTGTCTGGGAATACTGAGGAGTTAAATCACCTGTCCAAGGTCACCCAGTAAACCTGTGTTCTGACACAGAAACTGAAACTTGAAAACTGAACTTGAACCAGAGAAGGCCTGCTCTCTTTCCACCATTGGCCTTTGGTGATCATTGCTTGTTTCTAAGTACTATAAATATTGATGTGGTTCAGAATTAAGAGCACCTTGGAACAATCTATGGTACCAACTGAGAAGTAATTCTGCCATTCACTACTTCCCCTAAGATGAGAGAAAGTCACAGTTTGTTGAATCTTTGTCTTATCTTAGTTGAAATGAATTACTTATCTAACAAGAGGAATCCAGGATAAAGTTTCTCAATCTCTTTCAATTCATAGGAGAGAGTACCTTTTTCTACCTTCTCCTGTTTGACTGTCAAATTAAAAAAAAAAAGTTGATCAGAATCCATGGTTTTGATAATATACAAATAAGGGACTGTGGTAACTCCTGATTATAAATGGATTCCCATTATATGTGAATTTTTTCTATAGACATAAATTAATCTTACAGATATCATAGACTGTATGAGGTATGACTAAAAATAATGAAATTGTGTTTTTGTGTGACTTGTAGAATGAGTCTCATTCCTCTATGGTCACACCTCCTATGATGTGTGAATTTGACTTGGTATAAAATTTGGTATAGAATAAGCTAAAAGTTGCCTGTCAGGGTGAAATAATAGGGGAGATGTATTGGTACCAGGAGAGCTGGAAACAAAAAAAAATGTCCTTCTGCCTGGAGTTTGGGGGTGGAGAGAGAGGCAAAGTGAGATAAAGAATAGGATTAAAAAGAAGAGTTAAGAAAGGAGTCTTTTTAATAGATAAGACAAATTGTACCAAAAGTAGGAAATACACTGTGGTCTCAGAAGTTGAGAAATGCACACAGACTAAGAAAAAGTTAAAGGGAACCTATAAGAGGGAGAAAAAGAAAGCATTTTATAGAAACTAATACAGAAAGTGAGAGTCCTAGAAAATGGACTTGGTTAAAAAAGGGGAGTGCTGTAAGTAAAATTTAGAAGCATAGTGTTCCTTTTTTTTTTTTCCAAAGCAGTGAGATGAGCATATAAGATGAACAACAAATTCTGGTGAACAGCCTCATGAATAATAATAATTACATTTATATAGTGCTTTAGTAAACCTATTCAAAACATGAACCAGTATCATGTGGTGTCATTGAACATAGCACCAGGAGAGAGATGCATTCAATTCCAATCCAGTTCTTCCTATCATGATTGTAGACACACCATTTTAACACTCTGATCCTCAGTTTCTTCTTTTAGAAATTAGAAGTGATGGTGCTTTTGTTAACTTTTAGTTGTTATGAAAAAAATGCTTGACAAACCTTAAAATTCTAGAATTGTGAATTATAATTAGTATTTTTAATGAGAAGAGACTACTATGCTGGTAGCCCAACTGCCTGGATTTCCAACTCTTGTTAATAGATATAACCCAAGATAATGAAGGCTTTTTCTAGGTGAGAACTGGTCTGAATCACTCACTCATCAAATTTTAATGTTAGAAACAAAGACCTGGGGGAAGCTAGTTGAAGCAGTGGATAGAGCACCAGCCATGAAGTCAGGAGGACCCGAGTTCAAATTTGGTCTCAGACACTTAACATTTCCTAGCTGTGTGACCCTGAGCAAGTCACTTAACCCCAATTGCCTCAGCCAAAAAAAAAAAAAAAGCAGAACAAAGATCACAACCCAAACTTTAGGAGTATAAAGGAAAAAAAAATTGAGATTGGTTTTGTAAAGAAAAAATAGAGGTTGAATTGTAGAAGCATTTTAATGATGAGGTTGGAAGAAATGAGAAAATAAGCCAAAGAAGAAAGAGGCTCTGAAGACTTCTGAATTCCATTGTATCTATATGCTCACCTATAGCCTTGGTTTCCTGCATTTCTGTCAGGGAATCCTGCTGGCCCAGATATTTTAAAATTCTATTCCCTTAGCTATGTTTAGTATACATGCTCCCAGGTTTTGGAAATTAGAATGGGGCTGTGGGAGGAATGCTAGAATCCCCAGATCATTCTTGACTTATGGAAGAAGATCCTACCCTATGTAGCAGAAGTTACTTCAAACCATTGAGGGGCAAATTAGTTGAGTCTAATTGTATTTGCTAATACCTGCTGAAATAAGCAGCATGGAAGAGTTTTGATTTTTGCATGGCAGCCACAAAGAAAGGAATGATCAGCAAACATCCTCTAAGAACCTAATAAGTGTTAAATACTGTGTTAGTTACTTGGAATACAAATACAAAGAAACAAGCAATATGGACCTCAAGGAGCTTAATTCTATTAGGCAGCTAGGGGCGATGCAATGGATAGCATTTTAGAGTTAGAATCAGAAAACACTTAAGTTCAAATCTTAAAGCTGTGTGATTCTGGGCAAGATACTTAATCTTTCTTACCTCAGTTTCCCCTAACCACAAAAATGGATATAATAACAACAGTTACCACATCAAATCCTTCTTCTGGTAAAGATCTTCTGGTAAAAATCAAATGAAATAATAAATTAAAAAACCCTCTGCAACTAAATAAATGCTAGCTATTATTAAGGGCAAAATAGGCATATTTATAAGTAATTACACAATAAATATAAACAAAGTAACAATAACTACATTTACATAAAGTTTTATGGTTTACAAAGCAGTTTACATGTTATTTTTAATTACTGTGTAACCTAGCTAGCAGTTTGGGCAAGAGAGAAAAAAGCTGAAAAATTTTGGAACTCTGGGCAGCCAGAAGGCACCATGAAAAAACTGAAGCCTAGAAGAGAAAAGAGAAGAAAATGGCAGAAAGAGAGGTACATCAATATTCATTCAAAATTTGCCTCTACTGGATTTATACCAAGGCTTGATCCTGAATATACTGTTCCATGTTCCAAAAACCAGATAGAAAGAACTATTCTCCACCTCCATTATTATCCCCATATTATCTGACTGCCAATCAAGCATAGTCATGATCCAATTTCTATTAGGTCTCTACCTACTTCTCTCTGTTGCAAGTTCCTGCCTCAAGGAGTAAGATGAAAATAAATAATCAGAAACTGATATATAGAAAATTCCCCATACCTGATAATATAGCCCATCTCCAATTTCCCCTCTCATCACATATGTTTCTTCCCCTTTACTCAATCAATTAATCCACAAGCATTTTGAAAATACTCATTATGTGACAGATATCTAACTCACCTTGAAAATTATTTTGTTCTATTTTCCTAATCTTTTCTGCCTTTGAAGAATATAGCAACTTGGGATATTTTCATAAGACTGAATTGTATACACTAGCACATATTTTACAAAATTAGTCTTCCTGATTCCAGGTCCTGTACTCTCTTTACCACATTATCACTGAGTTACTCTTGAGCATTGTAGAGTCAGAGTAACAAAGATATAAAGTAATATTTACATTTTCAGTAAATATTTTCTATGAAAAATAACAATTCTCTCATCTATATGACTTGCCATTTTTATTTTACTGATCAAAAAAGTGGATGAGCTTCAATCAATTTCTAGAATCACTAAGTAATATTTAACTTGCTGTTGCAAGAACTGGATGAGGGTTTAGTTTCTACAGAGTTACAAAACTTAAATCAGAGAATTGAAACTAAAATCTAAAGGTTAGTCTGGTGTGGAACAAAGGAAACAAAACTTGAAGAAGGAAGCCATAAATTAGAATAAGAAATGTGTTGTGAGATGTAATCAGGGGTGAAGATTCATACTTGTTAGGGATTAGGTGCTCTGGACAGACTGTAACTTTTTGATACCCAACCAATGGAGAATCAGGGGAGGGACTTTCCAGGGATGAGGAGGGGGAGACAAGGTATTAAAAAAAATCATTCTCTGGCAGTTTTAAAGTATACCTGTTTCTAGACACTGGGTCTTGCAAGATCATGAATAAGAATCCTTTCCTAGCTTCATCAGCAAGTCTGTAGAGTTCTTGGTAAGATGCTTGTGTCTTACTCTGTCTCTGAATGATCTGTGAAGAATGAAATGGAAGAATCACTGTTCAGTAAAAGCCCAGCATGGTGAAGTAGAAACCAGGTGTACCATGAAGTATAGGACATGAAGTCAGGAAGACCTGAATTCAAATCCTGCCTTAGAGCAAATCACTTAACTTTGCCTCAGTTGCAAAACACAAAGTTGTTTTGAGGGGTCAAATGCATTTACATAAATATATAAAGTACTTTGTAAGCCCTAAATAAATACTAGCTATTATTAGAAAGATGACTGAATTTGGAGTCTGGATACATGAATTCAAACCACACGACTTGTAGGACATTGACCAAGTTACTCTGCTCTCTGGAACTTAGTGTTTTCTTTTTTAAAATGAGGGGACTGGACCATGTGACCATAAAGGTTTCTTCTAAATCTAAAATCTTTATGACTCACTGCCTAGCATTAAGTGTCCAAAGGGATCCTGGAAAATAAAGCATTTCTGGAAATATGGTTTTGCTTAGTTCCTCCTCCAGCATCAATCACCACTTAAACCAGCCACATTTAACCTTCAGGAGAACCTTTGACTATGATAAACCCCAAATTTGCCACTCCCTCCCAATTACCCTCAAAAAGGGTTGGGAAGGAGATTACATTCTAAGGATGAGGAAGACCAGTTAAGCTGTGCAGTCCTGTTTGAACAGGATGTGTATGAACTCTGTTCTCTGAAGGGCTTAGAGAAGCCAAAATGCTTCCTACATTCCAGTTGAATATCTTGCTTAACTACCCACCCACTTGATTTGGATTTCAGAGGGTTGTGAATGATTTTTCAGCTCTGCCAAAGTGCTTTGTCATCTCCTTCATGTTTCCAAGAGTGGGATATAGTAGTCAAATGCTTGTTGTTTTGGTTATTACTGAAATACTTTGAATATCCTCTTAGTCAACATATATTTTTAATCATAGCTTTAACAAATTCAGGCAGGAAATTAATTAACAGAATATTGTATAAATGGCCATGGGCTCAGACTTACTTTAAAATTGTCACTGAAGAAAGGTAGTTGGCACTAAGTATCCCAAAACTTGTCTTCATGAAAAGGGATGAATACTGTGGTGGTGGCAGAGTTAAGAACTAAAAGAGACACAACTCTTGCCTCTAATAAACAAGACTCAGTTAAATATGCAAAAGGTTAAGTTCTGAAAAATCCATGCATCCACAGTTTGGAAACTGTGTATGTGTACATATATTTGTTATGTCATTTGTATGTATCTATATATGTACACAGATACAAATATATATATATATATATATACTTGTGTGTTTATATGAGTGTATATATAAGAATGTGTATGTATTTATATGTATAACTATGTGGGACAGCATGGTATAGTACATAAAGGAATCAGAAAAGTCTAATTTCAAGTCTTACTTTGAAAAATAATAACTGTATAAACATAGTCAAAACTCTTAATCCATTGATTTCTCAGGAAACTCTTTAAGACTATAAAATTATAAAATTGTTACTTATTGGTAAACTCATTGGTGGAAAGGATGTCCATATCAAAAATTCCTGATTATTGGTGAAATCAGTGTAGACCAAAAATACAGATAAGTAGATAGTTACATACAGGTACACATATAGCTATAGATATGGGTATATACAAATCTGGAATCTTGAGCTGGATTGGCTTTAAAAATCATTTGGGATCACGAACTCATTAATCCATAGCTGGATGAAACCTCAGAGATCATCTAGTCCATTCTTCTTATTTTAGAGATGAAGAAAAAAAGTCACAGAGACTAACAATCACAAAAGTGCTAAAAATAGGTTAGCCTGCCTCCTCTTTTTTTTCAAGTGAAGAAAGAGAAGTCTATTGAACTGCTTGTGGATGGATGGATAGATACATAGATAGGTAGATAGATAAAGATATAGATGACAGAACTGGGATTTCAATTCATACATATTGACTCTAAATCAAATGCTCTTTTTCTGACATGTTGCCATCTGTGAGACAAAGAATTATATTGGTCCATTTTTTAAAAATTACTTGTACTTTAAGGACTTCTGGATTTCTCTTTTTTCTTTTCTTTTTCCGAAGTAGCCATAATAAAAATCATCATGTTCAAGAAGCAAAATAGTGTCTTTGAAAAAGCAATAGATTTAGAGTCAGAGGACTGGGCTTCTAATCTGAGCTCTGAACCTTCCCAGCTAATCTTAGAAAAGGTCCTTGGATCTTTCCTTATCTGAAAATTATGTATGTGTAAGAGTGGGAGAGGAAAGAACTTGATAATTTTTAAAGTCCTATTCAGCTCTAATATTCAGTGGTTAGTAATGTTGGAAGACCCCTAAAGTATGGTTTGGGACCTTCTGTTCTTGTCTTTTTAAAGACATGAACTTTTCTCTAAATGTATCAATCATATATGCTGCCCTCCAAAAAACTTTATCGCCACATAGAGAAGATAATGAGCTCAATAGGATATAGCATATCCAAAATAGAAATAAGGATAAAAAGAGAGATTTTATAAAAATACAATATGACAGCAGTTATTCCACTGGTCCTACCGGGGAATAAAGTTTTGCCTTATCGTTGTTCAATTGTGTTTGACACGCTGCAACTCTGGATCATAACATTCAAAGCCCTTCTCTCCTCTACTCTCTCTTGAAGTCTGACCATGTTCACGTTTGTGATTTCCATAGTATTTTCTATCCATCTCATTCTCTGTCCTCCCCTTTTCCTTTTGCTTTCAATATTTTCCAACTTCAGGATCTTTTCCAATGAGTTCATTTTTCTCATTACATAGCCAAAGTGTTTGAGCTCTTCTTCAGTATTTGACTTTCTAGGAAATTAATTAATTTCTTTAAGTACTGACTGATTTGATCTTGCTGTCCAGTGGCCTTTCAGAAGTCTTCTCCAGCACCATATTTAGCTGCAAGAGAGTGGGTAGCCCAGTAGATAAAGTGCTGGGCCTGAGCAAGTTACTTAATCCTGTTTGCCTCAGTTTTCTTAGCTATAAAATGAGCTATTGGAGGAAATGGGGAATCACTGCAATATCTTTGCTAAGAAAACTCCAAATGGGGTTCCAAAACACGGGACGTGACAAAATGCAACTAAATATAAAGAATTTGCCCACACTAGCTTTTTTAAATATAGTTTGAGTCAAATCCTGAGCTAATCTCAGGTAAACTAGAATTATATTATTCCCTCTGCTACATCATATCCACTCACCATCTCTGACCCCAGACAGCTTCTCACCTTCCTTAGTTTATGAACTAAGACAGACTGGTGAATAATCAATCATGTCCCAGAACAAACAGGACAAGCTTGTGCCATGGCCCAGAAGGTAATGGGTAAAAATCATTATATTATAGGTAGAGAGGGGTTACTTGTGTTATTCTGTCTACTCAGTCATTTTTATCACAAAAATAACACTGATAAATCTTGTTTTCTTGGTTTACTAATGAAAACTGATTCAACAACATATACACACACACTCACAGAGAGAGCCAGATTTCTTTCCTTTTCCTTTCCTTCTTTCTAAGGCAAATCTAAGGATCAATTGACCAGTTTTTATTTTTCTGCTTAAACAATCAGTCAGATTTTTGCTGATCCTGAACCAGATCAAAATGTAATTGCTAAATGCTTAACAAAATAAATGAAAATAAAAATGCAATACAATAAAGATAATGTTAATTTGAAATTTTCTAAGTCAACATGTTTTTATTTAAGTTTGACAACACTGTTAGGAGATAGTTATATGGTATGTGATCCCTGCTTTCATGTAGCTTCCAAAGCAGTTAGGGAAATAAGACTTATATTCATTGGAAGTTAACTAACAGGACAAGGAAGAAAATGATCAATGATCTCAGCCATGGAATGGTAGAATCCCAAGATCTCTTGTTTTGTTTTATGCTTATAGAACTCATCTGTTTACACAACCACTTACCCAGTTCTAACTACATCTTTCTTCTCTCAGACTTCTCCCTCTCCTCCCTTTTCCTGTCTTTCTCCCTTTCTCCCCTAACCCTTTTCTCCACTCTAATTTTCCTCTCATTCCTTTTTATATTAATTTGTCAATGATCCTCAGCAGATTATAGTCTTAAAATCTTTTTAACTCTTTGGGTATAAAATGTTACATTAAAACTATTCCACTGTGACAGAAATTTTTTAAGAGTGGAGACCTAGTACAGTATAGGAGAACCTAAAAACAATTGGCCCTTTGTTTTATGTAAATATCTAAACCTATGAGGAGATGATGTATACTACTCTACCACTCCCCCTAGACCACCCATCTCCCTAACAGGTGCCACAAATTCTTTGACATTTTTAGAACAGATGGGATCTCATTTCAATATTGCCTCTAATTGACAAGAACCTTGGTAGTTATGACACTCTCTGCTACATGCCTAGGATAGTATGGGCAATGGAATCAGAAATCACTTCCTGCTCTTTTTGGCAGAAAAGTGACAGCAATTTTTCTGTTAACTGGTTAGAGCACATCATCTTATATTATGATGGATAAGCCCTGTTTTGCTAGTTTAATTTTCCTAAGCTTTCTGGGCTTTCTCTCTCCCACAATTACCACTGCCTTCCCCTACCATGCAATTCTGGATTTTGGACAATATTTGAACAAGGACTCTATAGAAAATCCTGTGAAATTCCCTACAATACAAGCCTAATGTTTTTTTTTGTCCAGTTTTTCATAAGCAGCTCAACTCGTATTAGATTTATACCAGAAGAAAAAAATTCTACTTGTCTAAAGAAGAAGCCAAAGAGTGGAGAAAGTAGCTTAAATAATTTTTAAAGTCTAACAGATATTCTAATCAGAGTATAAACAACAGAACTGCCAGAAGCCCTGTCCCTGAGCAATTGTAATTTATGCATTTCTGTTTTATAGGCCATATGGTAAGTAGACACAGGTTTTTGGTCCTCTAGTTCCCTGTAGCCCTGAAAATCATCCCAGAAAGTCACCTACAGTGACTAAGCTACCCGTGTCTAACTTCAAATAACTGGGGCAATGGGACAGACCCTACCTCTGGCACAGTTGTGGTTTTTTTTTTCAAGTGTGAAAATTCTATTTAGTCACTTAAGGAATAAATTTTAGAAATTCATGGTTCCCCTATTTCACCTAGGTTCTTAGGGAAGGAAAAAAAATATTCCATTTTATTTGTTAGTCATGTCTCTTGACCACTAGCTTAGGAAAGATTTATATGGAATGAAAGAATTTTGTATATGGAGGTGATACACAGGTTAAATGTGTTCTTTTATTTGGATAAAAGATGTACATAATATACTGACTGGGCAAGTCCTTTAAAAAAAATGATAAACCTTTTGATGCTTAGACAACCTGGGGCATTTTATACTTAGGGAAGAGGAAGCTATAGACAGGAGATTGGAAACAGCCTGAATAATAGATAAATCCTTAAATATCAAAGCAATTATTCCAAAGTGGCTCAATGTACTCATGATTAGTGCATTTATAAAAGCTTGCCAATATAGTTTGTTTACTTTCAAGTATAAAGGAATGTGAAAGAGAGGAAGAATCTGGCTATTCATGGCCAATATTCAGTCCTGGGTAGAGCTGGCCACCACTAGTATGGGCTGTCACAATGCAAGGGCATATCCTAGTATCAGGTAAAAAGTTGGGATCTATGGTGGCAAGGTAGTCTATGCATTTTGCCCTCTATTTTGATCAGTAAACTGTAGTTAAATACTTTCCTGAATGTGAGATTTATCTCTATCTACAAGTTTCCCCACACAAATATTCAAAAGGGAGTTTGCTTTTCAGCTATCCTTCCATTTCTCTTTCCCACCCCCAAAACCTTCACCAGCAGTTAGGCTACTTAGATGGTAAAATGGTTAGAATGTTGGACTTGAAACCAGGATTACCTGAGGTATTAATCATTTAATAACAGTGTGATTCGGGGCAAATCATTCAACCTTGCTCATCTTCAGTTTCTTCATCCATAAAATATGGATAATAAGGCATCTAATGTAAAAGGTATAAAGGGGATCCAGTGAGTTAATACATATAAAATGCTTAGCAAACCTTGAAGAGGGTTTGCAAATGGCTAGCATTTATATATCTCTGTAAGATTGGTAAAATGCTTTACAAATATTATTTCATTTTGATTTCACAACAACCTTAGGAGATAGTTATTATTATTATTCCCATTTTATAGATGATGAAACTGGAGCTAATTACCACTAACTTTGGGAGATGAAGTTGCCTCTGGCAGGAATGGCAACTAAGCTTTAAAAAACCTACTCTTATTCAACTGCCTTGATTTCATAGTTGAAACTAAATAAAAGGAGGGAATTTGGGGAAGAACAGAAAATTCTAAATTCTTCAGATTTCCCTCACAAGCAAGACAAAAGAACACTTCAAGGCAAACATGGAATTGTAAAAATATATAAGAATGGGGATAGAACAGTGATCCCTCTGGGATTACTAGCTCCTGTGAAGTATAAACATCTCCAGGATAGTTCCAAAGAGCAAGGGAGCCATGGGACTATCTGGTTTGGGAAGTAGCCTCTGTTCTAAACACAGAAATCTTCATCTCTCAGACAGTGTAAAGAGTCAAATGTTTGAATCTGGAGAAATTGAGGGAATCTCTGTTGATAACAGATGCCAGGTCCAACTGTGTTGCCTGGATAGGTTCCTAAGCAGAAGAAATCAGCACATGCCCAGTGGGTGCAGAAGCAATAGAGTGGGGATGTTGTTATCTGTAGACACCTACAGGAGAACAGAGTTCATGGTTTCTGTTCTAGAGCAGAAGGAAGAACTGAAGAAGAACCTGAAGCTAAAGGCACTATTCTCTATATTCCAGGACTAAAGGTGATTGCAATAACAAGCTGCTATTAAAAAAGAAAAAAAGATCAGGCAAAGGAGAAAGAACCCAACCAAAGAAAGTTACTATGGAAATAGAAAAGACTGGGGTGCATTTTACTGGAAGATCCTGAGGCAAAAATAATGCCTCTATTATCCCAAAAAGTAATGTCAAATGATTACCTGCCTAAAAAGAATTCACAAAGGAATTCAAAAAAGACTCTACAAATCAAATGAGAGATATTGAGGGAAATTTAAAAAAAATAAGAACAATACAAGATAAAAAGATTATGAAAAGAAAGTC